>JAEIIJ010009348.1:0-30810 GCA_018904815.1 Drosophila ogumai | reverse complement strand
ATTATTCTTATTTGAGTTCTTAAACATATTTTTTACTATATTTTCTTATTTATTATCCAAACACATTGAATATTTTATTTCTTCGAATTTAAGTAAAGGTTTCTGTGATTTTCGGTGATTTTCCGTGATCACTGTGACCGGCGAACATCTCTGACGTCTCGCAAACACAGCTGGCGGAGAGAGCCGACACGACAGCGACAAAAGTATCTGAGAGATACTCGCACTTTCGCAGCGCGCAAAGGTAGCCGGTTGCGCTGCCTCTCTAACTCTCTCAGTGCTCTGGGATCGCCGCAGAGTTTAGTTCTTGGACGTAATTCAAAGTTTTTTGACGTTTCTTCTCGGCAACGCAAATAAAAAAGAGCTCTCCTTCTCTCCTTAAAGAAAATAAAACCGAATTGTGTAAATTAAATTGCTGCAAAAGAAATAAATATATATATAGAAAAAGAGCGAAGATGGTGATATTTTGTTTGTTAACAACAAGTGGCTTTTAATTATAATTATTATTATTATTGTTGTGCGTGCTTGACCAGAGAGTTTTTATTATCTGTTTTCTTACGTATTTTATTTTTGTGTGTGTGTATTTGTTGTTGTTGCCGTAAATCGACCTTTGCGAACCTAACGTCGTAACAAGCAAAAAAAAAAAAAAATACAGCAACAACTGGGCAGCTAATAATAATTAAGCAGCGTGTTTTGAGACAAGCCAGCGCGCGTGTGTGTGTGTGTCTCTGAGGGTGTGGTGGTGTGTGAGCGTGTGTATTCGACCGTCGACTAATTGTCAACAGTCCACAAATTGCAGTCGAGCTAGCCAAGAGATACGCGCTCCTATCCCTCAGATACTTCTCAGTCCTTCGGTATTCTGAAGCCCAAATTCATATCAAAATCGATATCCATGCTTCCCGATCATCCGATCGGCCGCGAGTAAGGCCAACTTCATGCGGCGACGGCGAAAAAGTGCGAAAACTGCTAACTGTGCAATCGAGGGGGCAACGCGATCAGGTAGAGGAACACACACACAGGTGAGTGCTTAAAGCCCGAGAGATACTCGTGTAAGCTAGCTATTTCTAAAGGGAAGGCACTGATTATGTTAAGGTTTTTATATAGTATATTATATAGTATATATTTATTTGATATTTAATTTAGTATGTATTTTAGGTATTTCATAAATAAGTAGAGGGCTAGTTTATAGTAAAATATATATGTAGTAATATATAGTATCCCCTGTAGAGGGTTTGAGACTCCAGGCCATCAAATGTCGCTGATTTTTATAAAGAAAAACTTTAAAAATAGTTCCAATAATCAAATTATATTAGGTAAACATTGAAAACATTTTCTAAAAAGGTTTTACGTTTTTAAAAGAGTCCAAAAAACCCAAGAGAAAATAAAAAAAAAATGTAAAAAGTCACTGAGAACCAAACTAAGAACAAAGGAAAGCAAGTTGCCCAGACTTATTACCAACAAGAACTTTAAAATTAAAAAAAAATCAATTTAAACTAAACAAAAAAGATTATAGAAGTTTACTTTACCAAGAACTCTCCAAAACACCATGCAAATCTTTAAGATACTTTTAAAATTCACAGAACTTAAATTATAGCCTAACGAAAATTCTTAGTTATTTTTTTTTTATGGGTCTCAAATTATTTAGAATTTGTTCAATAACTCTATGAATCATAACCATCACCCTATATATAAAATATATATTCTTATCAAAGCACCCTAAAAAATAATGCAAAATATGTACACGCCTTGCATACTGTCTGTTATCAGCTTCACTCAACCTTTAAGGCGTATATTGGAGGTGCATATATATTTTCTTGATTTCCATATCATTAAACTGGGCTTACGGCAAATTTCAATTTTTAAATTTAAAAAGACCCTACATATAGATTAAAAGCCTCAGCCTCACTCTCCGACTTGCTTAAATGCCTCAACTTGCTGTCAAGGTCCGAGAATCCAAATCCGAAACCAAATCCAAATCCGCCTCGCCTCGCCTCGAAACACTTGTGGGGCATTAAAAAAAAGAAAAAATTATAATAATAATAAAAAGATCATTAAACGCAGGCCCTGAGTTCAGCGGCGTCCGCCTGGACTCTCGTCGTACCCTTCCACTGGCCATGTGGCTGATAAGCCCAAGAAAATGAAAACCAAATTCAATAAATCATCGAGTAGAGTATTTGGGGCTTATCTCTCGCTCTCTCTCTCTCGAATATAGAACCAAAAAAGGGAGAACATAAGTTGCATAATAATCCACAAAAAACCCCCCAGAGGTCGCGCACCTGTCGGCAGGCATGCAAAATGTGCGTCAGCTTGTGCGTCAACTACACGGAAAATAAATATTTACCACTACTTAAATTGACTTCTCCTTGAAGTTCTTCGAATATTATAATTTATAAACATTTTTGCAACAAACTTGGGCTTATTTAGCTTATTTCAAATATTTTCTAAATCAGAAAAATTCTTAACAAATAAGCGAAAAGAAAGATCTAAAAGATCTTACCCAAACTCAGAGAGTTTTTCCCCAAAACTAAGATGAGTTTTTCTCGGATATTTTCCAAAGAAAAGCCCAAGTACTTGTCTTTGTTTTTCCTGCAGAAGAAAACCAAATAAAAAAGCTAATGGAATGACAGCAAAACACCTTTCGTTCCGCCTCCAAATTGTGTGTGTGCGTTCCAGTTTACGTTCACCGCCGGCCTTTGATTTGTAAACCAAATAGTTTTGCCAAGCTGTTTGTTTATTTAATTATTATTTGGCTTTGGACTTTCGAGGCACACACCATCTAGACTCGAGATTCGTGCAATCCAAGAGATACGCGCCAGAGATCCAGATCCCCTCCTCAAGGTGTCCGTCCGCCTGGCGTGCTCTCAA
Source organism: Drosophila ogumai (assembly GCA_018904815.1). Lineage (NCBI taxonomy): Eukaryota > Metazoa > Arthropoda > Insecta > Diptera > Drosophilidae > Drosophila > Drosophila ogumai. The sequence continues at coordinate 27,948 of JAEIIJ010009348.1, read as the reverse complement.
TTGTCTCTCTGCAGTCCAATTTACCGGATCGCCTCAATTTAAAAATAGAATTCTTACGCTGTCTGGGACTGGGACTGGGCTTGGGGCGTTTATTCTCAATCTGGGCTCAAGTGTCGCGAAGATCGCGCCCTGCACCGGACACCCAGTGCGTCGTAATGGAGGCCAACTCCAATTCCATCTCAAATATTTGCCATCGGATTTCGGTCTACTACACAGGCAGCCCCTCCGAGTGGCGCTGTTAGGAAGATGGAATCGGATTTCGTAGCAAACCATTCAGTTTCTAGGAATCCATTCTAGAGGGGAGCTCTTAAGTGCGTGATAAGGGCACATGGAGTCCCTGGGGTAATTTATTTTTATTACTTATATATTATACACTAGACATAATTTGTTTATGTAAAATAATGCAAATTTTATAGTATCTGTAAGATACGTTTCCTGAGAAAAGTATTATAATAACATTATGTGAAATCCCTTAACAGAGGAAAATATTTAATTCAAAATAAATAAACAATTAATATTACTTATCCAAATTTTTCCATAATTTTGTACACATTTGGAAATAGATACACTTATAGAAATACTTTTCCATATTTAAAAAACATCAAGGCAAACCACCATAAATACAATTTTTGTAGGGTTGATTTTACTAGTTTTGTTAAATTTTATGTTAATTTCCTATGTTTAAGTTTATTTTTAAAATAAGGGCGAAATTTTACTTGTTTTGCTAGCAAATTTTTCATTAAAAACCATGGCGACTTAGTCTTAAAATTTGTTGCGGAAAAAATTTCACACCTGTGCACATATAATTCACAACTGGTTCTAACCTCCCCGGAATGAAGTGACGGTTGCCGGCCTTAGAATTTTGCATGTTTGTGCTATTAAATGTGTGCTTTCAAGTATATTGTATCACATAGTTACTCAATCTACAACTCGTGTATGTACTTCTCCTCACTCAAGTATAAATGTATATCAGTTTAAGTTTATAAATTATATTTACTCAAAATTCCCACATTTTCCCCTTGAACCTGTACCCATAAATGTATCATTTAAAGTTGATTATTATGATTTATAAAGCAGTTTTTACGGCTGGTAGTGTGCATAAAATAGGGGAAATATTTTTCCTGTGCCTTCCCTAGTTCAGATCCGATGAGTAATATTTACCGGCACGTGCCACCAGTTTCACGAATGCTCCCCCATATGTTTTCCTCCACAGAAATACATATATATACAGAGAGAGAAGGAGATTCGCATTTCCATGAACAACGTCTGAAGGAAATACCTATTTGGTTTTGGGATTCTGGGGCAGTATCTCCGAACAATCAGCCATGCTGATGACGCACACGATGACGAAGCGCAAGACGCTGATCTTTGCCTGCTTCGGTATCGCTCTGGGCCTGTGCATCGGCACCGTGCTGAAGAACTACAGGGCATTGGAGTACGTAAAACGGTGCAGTTTGCGTCCCACAAACCTCAAGTCGCCGGCGGAGATTATTGGGCTGCGGGAGGAGGATACCATTCAGAACTCGCAGCGAAATCTGGTCTTTGTGGGCGTAATGACGGCCAAGAGCTTCCTGGAGGGCAGGGCGCGAGCCGTGTATGATACGTGGGGCAAGGAGGTGCCCGGCCGGATGGCTTTCTTTAGCTCCGAGGGCAGCTACTCGGACGACCTGCCAGTGGTGGGGCTGCGCAACGTGGACGATCGCTATCCGCCGCAGAAGAAGTCCTTCATGATGCTGCACTACATGTACGAGCACTACATCGACCGCTTCGAGTGGTTCATCCGGGCCGACGACGACGTCTACATGGAGCCCGATAAGCTGGAGCGCTTTCTGCGTTCCATCGACAGCTCCAAGCCGCAGTTCATAGGCCAGGCGGGCAAGGGTAATACCGAGGAGTTTGGCCTGCTCTCCCTGGAGTTTGACGAGAACTTCTGCATGGGCGGTCCTGGGGTGATCCTCAGCAGCGAGACGCTGCGCCGCGTGGCCCCACACATACCAACCTGTTTGAAGAACCTCTATAGCACCCACGAGGATGTCGAGGTGGGCAGGTGTGTGCAAAAGTTTGCCGGAATACCATGTACCTGGAACTATGAGGTGGGTTAAGCCATTGTATACATCGTATCTATATCTCTTTTAACTCTATTTAAATCCTTTTAAACCTTTTCTCTTAAATTGAAAACAAATACTGCTTAATTCTGTTCGATATTTTAATTTCTGAATTTGTTTGTATCTAGTATATATTATATATATTTTTTATATTTTAATCACATATTTTTTATCGCACAGATGCAGTATATATTGCGTCACAACTCCAGTGGCCGGAATGCGTACACTGGGAAGCTGAAAAGGAAGGAGATCCACAATGCCATTACCCTGCATCCCATTAAGCAGGCGCCGCTTATGTACAGACTTCATTCCTACGTACAGGTAGGTACAGGTTAGGAAGCATATATAATATAGATACTATCAATATATTATATATAGATGTTATCTAGATACTATCTTAATATTATAAAGATATTAAAAATATATTATCTAGATATTATAAAAATAATATATAGATATTATCTAGATATTAACTAAATATGATATAGGTAATTTAAAGAGTAGATGCAATCTGAAAAAATGAAATTCAACTAAAGCTCTATTTGCCATCCTATATTTCTGTCCAATTGAATTAGAATGTGTTAGCATATATCTAAGAATATTTAGATTATATCTGAGAATATCTGTCTTGACAGGGTCTAAAAGCCGAGGAGATGCGTCAGGAGTCACTGCTTCTGCATAGGGACATCAAGCGTATGGCCAAGTATCTGGAGGTGCCGGACGAGAGCACCTACATGCTGCCCAGTGCCTCGCCCGAAAGCGACACTGGAAAGCGGCATTTCCAGGATCACAACATATTGGGTAAGGCCACAACTATTATCCCAATTATAACCCCAACCATTACCCCTACCATATCCCCTATATCCCCTACAATATATCCATGAAAAATGGTATTTATTTGAACGAACTACACACACAAGCACAACGCACAATTTACCAAGATAATCCGAGGAGCTAAGGCTGCTGCTGGTCCTGGTTGCAGAGGGTCACACCCGTGCCCAGGCAGGCAGCATAGCCCATTAGGTGGGGCAGGAGATTCTGTTCCATGACGCCGCCAAAGAGATGAGCCTGCGGGCCCATGGCAAACACGGCCACATCCTCGCCAGCATGGACGCCCTTGCGCCCTTTGATATAGCTGGGTGTAAAGGAGGCTGCAAGTGGAACGGGTCAACAAAAAGTTACATCAAGATTCCACAAACACCATGACTCTCACTGGGACTCAGCTTCTTCCTGGGACTCGTTCTTCGACCAGCATTGTCTGCGCTTTGCCACTTGCCCACGGCATAGTTGAGGGTGCTGTAGGGCACACCATCCAAGTCCCGCTGCTGCTCGTCCATGCCCAGAATGGGTGTGCCACGCATAGCGGCGCCCGCCATAGTCAGCGTGTGCGAATGATCGGAGGTTACCACCAGCAGAGTCTCACCGGAATCGGTCATCCGGACAGCCGTCTCCACGGCCTCATCGAACTCGAGGGTCTCGTCGAGGGCATAGCCAACCCGCGTCTCGTGGTGTCCATGATCGATCCGCCCGCCCTCAATGAACACAACATAGCCCTGGCCATCGGCCCGACTCTGCTGCTCCAGTTTCTCCAAGGCGGCCGCTGTCATGTCACTGAGACGCGGCTGCTCCTTCGTGGCGGCCAGGTGGTACGGCATGTGGCTATCACTGAAGATGCCCAGCAGGCTGCCATCTCCAGAGCAATTCTTCAGCTCAGCCAGTGAGCGACAGAAGCATCCTTGGGGATTCGATTGACGCCAGTGGTTCAACAGATCCTTGCCATCCCGCCGCTCGTCGGCAAATTTGCCAAGACCACCGCCCAGGAGCACCTTAAAGTTGCGTCCCGGCTCCTCCTCCACCAGCTGGCGTGCTATCTCCAGCTCCTCACCTCGCCGTTGGACATGGGCATAACCACCGGCGGGACTGGCATCTGTTAGCCGTGTGGTGGTCACCACTCCGGTGGCCTTGCCCGCCAGCTGGGCCCACTGCATCAACGAATCCACCGGCTCACCGCTGGCACTCTGGCCCAAGCAGCCAACCCGAGTCTTCACACCGCCCAAATAGGCGGTGGATGTGCAGGCCGAGTCGGGGATCTGGGCATCGACGCAGTACGTCTTGCTTAGCCCGGCATAGGGGAAGCGTTCCACCGCAAGTAGAGCCTCCTCGCCGCTGCCGCCGCCACGCTGTCCCTTGAGGATGCGGGCAGCTGTGAGTGTGGTAATGGATAGGCCATCGGCCAGGAGCATCACCACATTCTTGGCGCGCCGTCGATCCACAACAGAGTCTTTGGCTCTGGCCAAGCGCTCCTTTAGCTGCTCCTGTGCCTGACCTGTCCAAAAGGCTGCCAGCTGCTCCCTTGGCAGCTGCACCGGGTCCGATTCCACCTCGGGCTCACCAGTGACCAAGACGAAGACGAAGACGGGCAAGAGAGCGAGCGAGATCAGCTTGACTAGGGGCAACATCTTGGCTGGTCCCGGGGGCAAATAAAAAAATAAATAAGTAAATAAAGCAAGTGAATAAATGCGAATGCCAACTGACAGCCAAAGACGAGGCCTTTTAAAGGCCAACTAAGACGGCGGGGGGGATGACTCCCTCCTGGGTTTTGGGAGAAGATAACCTGGTTTCTAGCTCTAATATATTCCATTTTCTTTTGCAGGCATCAGCCCGGAACTAAATAAATTCGTGCCTGGGAGCACCGATGACCTGCTGGACTGGTCCTTCATTGCCCGCAGCCTGTACTCGGCCAGCTCGGCGAATCCCAAGCAGAAGATCGACTCGGCCATGAGGGAGGGCCTCGAGGATGTCATTACCGAGGTGATGGAGAATATCAACAACTATTCGCGTCAGCGTGGCCGTGTCATTGAGTTCCGGGAGCTCCTCTATGGCTACCATCGGCTGGATGCCCTGCATGGTCAGGATCTGATCTTGGATCTGCTGCTCATCTACAAGAAGTATCGCGGCAAGAAGATGACGGTGCCGGTAAGACGGCATCTCTATGTGCAGCGTGCCTTCACTGGGATCTTTGTCAAGGAGTTTGACGAGGACTTTTACAACGTCACCCTGCAGCAGAGTAAGAGAATGAGGATGACGGATCTGCTCCTGCAAATATCAATCTAATCTTATTTATTCTCTTCCTGACTTAGGTCTCCTGGGCAGCTTGTTCCAGAACGGCATGGCCCGGCTAAGCAATCACTTTACCATGCCCAGCGGCCTGCTGAAGCCGACGCAGGACAAGATTGTGTTTGTCCTGCCCATTGCCGGACGCCTGGGCACCTTTGAGCGTTTCCTGGGCACCTACGAGCGTGTCTGCATCCGGGAACAGCAGCACTGTGACCTGCTGGTGGTGATCTTTGGCTCGCCGGACGAGCTAGGCGATCATTTGCAGCTGCTGCATGATCTGCACGCTCGCCATGTTTACCAGCAGGTGAATTGGATCCAGCGCAGCAGCACCTTCTCACGTGGCGTGGCCTTGGATGTGGCAGCACGCTCCTCGTATATCCGGCAGGAGGACATCATTCTGTTCATCGACGTGGACATGGTGTTCGAAGTGGAGACCCTGCAGCGAGTGCGGATGCATACGCAGCGCGGCAAGCAGGTCTACCTGCCCATTGTGTTCAGCCAGTACGATCCGCAGAGGCGTGGCAGCGGATCTGGGGGAACAGGATCAACGGATGAGGAGTCGGAATCGGAGTCGCCGCGAATCGACGACGAAAGCGGCTACTTCCGGCAATATGGCTTTGGCATCTGTGCCATCTACAAGTCGGACATCCTGGATGAGGACATCAATGGCTTCGACAAGGACATCACCGGCTGGGGCCTGGAGGATGTCAAGTTTCTGGAGAAGATTGTACGCGTGGGCACACGACAGCGTGGCTTTCTCACCAACACCGCCGAGCTGCCCTTCGACTACAACGAGGCCGCCGAGCAGTGGCGCCGGCTAAGCGTGTTCCGTGCCCCGGATCCCACGCTAGTCCATATCTACCATGACATTAGCTGCGACATTCAGTTGGATGCGCCTCAGTACAACATGTGCCTGGGCACCAAGGCCAACTCCCTGGGCAGCACGCGACTCATGGAGCAGCTCTTCCACAGCAGTCCACAGAATGTCCAGTTTGCGGCCGACTTTAACCGCCAGAAACAGCAGCAGCAGCAGCAGACCAGGTGATCCGGTCCCATCTGGATCCCGATCCGGATTCCCATCCAGTGATCCCGCCAGCGTTCCTGCCACATAGTATTCCCAGCCAGCATTTAAGCACACTTTTCGAGTCACATTCGAGTCTTTGTCGACTCGCCCTATCTGATTATATTCTATGGATATATTATATAGTCACAAAGGCACTCTTGGAGTATCCAGTATCCTGGATAAATAGTCGGAATCCAATCCAAAACCATGTCAGAATCTGGATTATCTTGGGCTTCTTCAGGCCGATTTTAATCCCTTGAAATATTTGTTTAATTTAAACATAAATAGTCTTTAAATGCTAAATCCTAAATATTATTAAATTTCGGTTTTGTTTTACTTAAACTTTCTTAGGAAAGATTTTTTTTTTTTTTACTTTATTTTAGGTTTAGAAATTGTTATTTAATCATAGCATATTTCTTTATAATAAATGCTATAATCATACTCACCGTTCCAAACAAAAAATAACAAGTGAATCTGAGCTTCGGAAATATAAGAATCCGATTTTGATCTTAGATTTAGAACTCTTATAATTTTATTTCTACGAATCACTTTTATGATCAGGTTCATGAGGCATTAGCGGGTCTTTTTTTCCATCTAGAACTCCTCTAATATTATTTAAACAAATTATTATTATATTCCCGAGTCATTTGCGAGTCTTTTTATTATCTACAATTTATTTGCGAGTCTTGTTTATCAACAAAGAGGACTTGAAAAAGACTCATCTGGGTGATTTTTGTATAAACTATCCTCCAAATGCTGGCAGGGCTGGTTTTTGTTTAATATATATATATATATTTTTTTTGTAATAACTATGTATGTGTGAATGTAAGGAGAAGTAGTATTCGTAGGAAAAGGGAATTCATTTCCCTGATTTCCTTATGTTGTCGATGTGGGCTCCTCGGCAATGGCCACCGATGATGGAGAAGGAATTTTGCTAGGCGGCTCCCTGAGCATCTTGAGCAGGTTGACCTTGTGGCGCTCCATGCCATCATACAGCCCGTAGACCTGGGAAAAACCAAAATATGCGGCCACAGCAGCCACACCAAAGATAGGAACCATAATGATGAAACCGCCCAGGCAGGCGAAGAACACCATCGACACAATGGTGAGGAGGGTGCCTGCAATTAGAGGCATGTGGCGTTACATTTATAAATGGAAACTGGATATCCTTTAACCGGAAACAAACCTTCGAGTACCAAAAGGCCAGTGAATGTCATCAGCATGGTGGCTATACCAAAGCCAAATATAATGAGGAAGGGCAGCAAAAAGACCAAGCCGGCGGCCAGCAGGCAGATGGCAATGTGAGGATTCCTGGCGCACCAGGCGGCCGTGGATTCCACAATCTCTCTGCCGCCCAGCTCGGACATAACAAACTCAGCCAAACGTCGCACTTGAAGCCCTGAAAAAGATTTATTAAAAATATATTAATTACCAGAAATGGTTGGTGAGGGGGTAAGGTTAATTCGGTGCTAAACGGCCCACATTTCAACCAAATTTTGTGGCGAAAGTGAGCTTAATGAAATAAATAACATCTAATAACCTAATATTAGGGTTTAATTTTGTTTCAAAAATATTATTTTTATGGTGTCTAAGGCATTCTTGAAATATTTATACGACCTTTCGTAAGCTAAACAAATTAAAAAAAAGGTAATATCAAAGTCCAAAGATCTGAATGCAAGTTAAATTTGTAATAAAACTTGAATTTCAATGTCGGAACCTTTGAATTACAGATATAGAAAAAAAAAAACCTGCTCATCAGCTGTTAAAATTTAATGAAAATAATTATTTAAATTAAGAGAACCCGTTTCAAGGCATACATACACGTCTTGTAGAGCATCTGAAGCAAGGACTCCAGGAACTGGTCATGCCCGTTGCTCGTCTCCTGCTGCTGTGTTTTTTTCTTTGGCTCCGCTGTGTCCTCCTGCTGGGCCTTCCTTGGCCCAGATGTGTCCTCCTGCTGCTGCTGCTGTGGCTTCCTGGGCTCCGATGTGTCCCCTTTTGATCCTCCGGCCGATCGCTGGGCAGAGGCATTCGCTTCCCTGGCGGCCGCTTTGCGCGCCTTGCTCGAATGGCCCTGCAATGGAGGAGGCGGAGATCATCATCGCGAAACCGAAATCGATAGTGATTTGCTCTCCATCTGAGGCCATCAAACGTGATGACCTTTGGCACCATTCAGCATTCCTTTTTCCCTCTGGAGAGCAGCCGGCGAACTGCACAACACACACACGCACACACACACCTACCATGTTGTTGGCCAAGTCAGATCTCAGAGAAGGACTGCTGGTCTCATTCCAGGTGGAATCCGTGTGGCTATCTCAGTTGCGTGTCCGGCTGAAATCCAAAAGCAACCGCAGCAGAAATCAAAATCAAAATCAAAATAATGATGAGAGCGGAACGTAAACATTCAGGGCGGCCTGCCCACTCGCTGCTTAGGAATGCCAACTTAATCGTATTTCAAATTAACCCTCGAAATGATAAACTCAATTTAAAACATGACAAACAATACCAAAATAACCATAAATGTGTAAAGCAGCAGCTTTAAATTAAGTGGCTTCTTTGATAAATATATAAATAATATTTATAATTACATAATTACATGTTATTATAAATAATAACATGTTATTATTAATAATTACCTGTTATAATTAATAATTACATGTTAGTATTATATGTAATTATTATTATGATTGCAGCGTTTTAGAATTTCAGTCAGAAGCTTGCAAAACTGTAAAGGAGTCATTTCCGACCCTATAAATCGTATATATTCTTGATCAGCATCAACAGCCGAATCCTTTTAGCCATGTCCTGGTGAAAACTATTTTTTAAATTTTTTTTTAAATTTTATAAGTGGTTATTACGTTAAAATTATCGAAAAATTAACGAAAATGTTATTTTTGAAACATTTTAAATTTATTATGCAGATTTATTATCTTTATAAAAATTAACACAGAACAGTTTTCCGAACTAAAATAAATATCTTTTTGGCCGAGCTATGATATTTTTAAATAAAAAAATAAAGCTAATATTAAAAAGTTTTTTAATATTAACATCCGATTTTAAAATTTAATTTGTATAAAATTTTAAATTATTAATTTTAAAAAATTTTTAAATTATGTATGCAGATTTATTAGGCTTATAAAAACTAACACGGAACAGTTTTCCAAACGAAATGAATGCCTTTTTGGCCCAGTTGTGGTATACAGAATAAACTGCTTAGCCAGTTGTTCATTGATTAAAACACTAATTTATACTTTTCACTCTTTATATACTTTAACAATTTGATTAATCTATGCAAAAAAAATACAATCTCTAAAGTGGATTCCTTAAAAGTCGGTTTTCGATTTGGTTTTGTTGGGCAACTTAATTAGTTCTTAAGGCTTCAAGCTACACTAAGCACAGAAAGCAGTCTGTTTGAAAATCGAAGTCACAGTGATCGAAAAATCACATAAATAATTAAAGCCCGATGGTAGAGGGGTTCGTTTAATGGAGCAGGAACCGGAGTCCGTTGAACGGTGGCCGCTCCGTAATCCTCTCCGCCATTAAAAGCTCGCCGTGCACAGTCATTCCGCAGCGCAGCTTGGGCGCATGAAGGAAATTCAAATCCGAGGCACGATCACGACACGGAAGCGGCAGCCATCCGTAGACCTGTGACTCCAGGATGGGAACACCTTTGGCCAGCTGATGTTGCCGTTTCAGCTGCTTCTCTGGCCAGGTGTGGGGCAGGTAACGCAACGGATTCGGCGGCTGGCGTTGCTCAAACTGGGCGTAAAACTTTCGGGTTAGGGGATAAACTGGAAAGCAAAATATTCAGCAAACCCAAATGTTGCTAGGTCGTTACTTCTGGTAATGTTACCTTGGCTCACTGGCACAAAGGTATCATAGAGCCTGATGTGCCGATTGGATTTCGCGATGAGCTCCTTTTCAAAGTCGTAGGGCAAAGGTTTGGGATCGCCCTCATGATGATCCTGGCCCTCGCCATCCTCCTCGCCCTCGCCCTCGTCATTGGGACCCTCGGGACCTGGCTTCATTTTCACTTTCTGTTCCTGCGCTGCTCCTTCTATGCCTGAAGGAGCACCTCTCTATACAAAAGTAATTCGTCCGCAGTCGGTGACGTGCTCGGTTCGTTTGACTTGGCTGCAGCTGGGAAGGACAACACCAGGGGCCAGGTCCTCTTTTACGTTGTCTGCTGCCTTCTGCCTGCTGCCTCTACTGCCTGTCTTTTCACTTTTGCCTTCATTTGGCAGCCAGCAGCAACTTGTACTCATTAAAGTTTTGCTATTGTTGCCGGATGGCAGGCAATGTTGCCAGCACGGCATACGTACGCATCCCCATGACGCACCCACCGCCCAAGGAGTCGCAGGGCAGGCTCAACGGGTGGTGTGACCCACAATCGCAGTTTTGCAAAAACGTCAGAGAAAAGGACGAGAGGCGGAGTGTCGGCGGAGGTGGTGGAGCAAAAGTAAAAGCAAAAGCAGCAGCAGGAGCAGGAGCAGTGTAGGCTTAACCCTAAAAAATGGCAAGTTCCTTGCACCCCACCCCCAACCATATATATTGGCTCCATTTCATGTCGTTGCCGTAATTCGGTACAAGCCCAAAAAACCGAATCCTTGAAGTAAAACAGCAATTTCCGAAAATAAACCCATTTTGGGGGCGATTGGCATTGCGTGTCCAAACAATCGCAGCCGCAAAACCAGGAGAAAGCTGAGAGCGGGGCAGCCAAGCGAAGCCCCTGCCTGAGTCGTAATCCGAGCTTTTTTATGCCCCCGCAGTTGTGCAACCTAATCGAATCTAATTGAATGCATAAATACACAAATAAATCAATTTAATTACAATCCAGGCTTGGCTGGGCACGCACACCCACACGCGGCAGGACACATAGAATGTATAAGACCTTAAACAAGTAATATGCAAGCCCTGGCAATGTCTTGAGCAAGGATATACAAGAGTGTGTAATAAATTAGTTGCGGGGTATTTACACTGAGGCGGCCTGAAAACCTGTTGCTTCTTTTTAAAACTAATATATTTATTCTTAAATAATTGTTAATGCTTAAAAGTTTAAAAAGAGTTGCTTACAAGAGAAATGTACAACATTTTGAGACTTAAATTTAAAGAAATCTTCGGAAACGACACAAAATTTATCTATTTTGTTGATTAAACGTTTTAAATTAAAAACAAACAAAAAAAATGCATTAAAGGCCAGTGTTGTCTACCTTCTCCCAATTAGCCGAGGTATTTATCCATACCCTAGGAAGGAATTAAATCTCTGCGAGATGTCTGAGGATTCTCTGCTCTCCCAAAAGCTAAGCCAAGCCAAGCCCGTAAAGCCCCTTAGCTTAACTAAATACATATATCTACATATATCAGTCGTGTTTAGGAGGTGTCGTTCGAAAGGACTACAGGGCATCTGGATAAAAGTCCCGATAGGCAAAGGCCTCGATGTACTCCGGCCGATGGCAGCCAAACAGATGATGAGGCAACTCCTTGTCGGCATGCTTTTCCAAAGCCTTGCGCGTCTTCTCCAGCAGGACGGCCTCATCGAACTTGACCCGCTGCACGGTGGTCTTGCGCAGAATGGTCTGAACGAACTGCGACCAAACGGAGCCGGACTCCTCGGGCTCCGTTTCCAAATCAGCAGCACCAGCACCAGCACTACCACCAGCAGCTGCTTCCTTGAGCTGCTTCTTCTCCTTCTGATGGCCATGGGGCTTGGACTCAGCTGGCTGAGCCGTCGTCATGACCTCAAGCTCCTTGGCTTTGGCATAGACAGTGGCCACATCCGCTTGGCCAGATGCCTGATGAGCATCCTCCTTGGCGGCCACTGGAGTCTCCTGCATCAGCGTCTGCAACCGGTCCACCGTTTCGGCCATGCGTTTTCGAAAATCAATAATGCGCCGGGCGTAGCGAAAGAGCTCACGCTCCTCGGCCGGCTTCATGGGCCTCATGCGCTCCTCCTGACGCAATTCATCGGGCTCCAGCAGCGGTCGGTAGCGGCCCGCTGCATACGTGGTGCCCGAGAGGTAGATGCGTTGGGCAAACTCCTGCATGGCAGTGGTATTGACTATGGCCAAGGCATAACCGTTGCGTGCTTGCAGGATTACTTGTCGGATATCGATCAAAGGCATCGATGGGGAGGCAGAGGAAGCAGAAGAGGAGGAGGAGCCATTGGTCTGCATTTCCTGAAAGGATGACGACCTGTCCAGGCTCTCTAGCACATTCGCCAAGTGGTCGTGCATGCGTTCGCCGTCCGCCTGGAAACTGAGCAAGCCCAGGCCCTGGATTAGCCGAATATTGGCCGCATACTGCTGCTCCAGTTCGTACAGCTGCCAGAGGGATCGCATCCGCGACTCGTACTCCTTCTGGGCACCTGGACCCAGGACACTGCTGATGTTTGTGTCATAAAGCTGCAGTCCCCGGATAAAGGCCACGTCCATGGTGAAGTTACCCATGAAGGAGAGCACATAGTTGAGGGCTTCGGCGGCGCTGGCAAAGTTCTCCCTTCGCTGAGCAAAGAAGTCGTCCAGGTCACTTACCGTCAGCTGATTGCGCGGCACCTCGCTTCGCTGCAGGCTCTGGTTGAGCTCCCGCTCCTCGCGTATCCGCTCGAAATTGCTCACCAGCAGATCGCCGGCGGGCTGTTGGAACTCATCAAACACCTCAATGTCCACGGCCATGGTAGTGCTTGCCGACTCCCTCTCATTATCCTTGCCAGCAGCCGTCTTCTCCGTCTTCTCCCTCTCTCTCTCCTGCTCGTAGTAATGCTCGTAATTCCCTGGACGACACTGTGGCGTCCACTGTTCCTGCACAGCCACCTGACGCCCTCTGCTTCTCTCGAAAATGGAACGCATGCTGAAACGCTGCAGATCCAGGCCGGCATATATGTCCTCCTTGTGGGCGTGGCAACAGTGCAGGGCAGACATGTCCATGGGATGGGCCTCCGTGTTGAAAATATAGGCGCCAGCCTGAACCACACAGACATCGTCTTCGGTAGAGAGCAGCTCTCCGCCAGAGCCGTCGTCGTGCAGGAAGTTGTCCTCATCGAAGAGAAGATACAGGTACTTGCTGGTCTCCGCCAAGAAGAACGACTCCATGCGGTTCTCCTTCTCGTGGGTCACCACATTGCGAATCTAAAAACAAAATATTGAATATATCGAAAGACCAATAAGGAAGCTAACTTCGGCAGGCCGAGTTTTTTACAGATTTTTACTCGCAGCATTCAATCACGAAAGCTTTGACTTAGTCAAATTTTCCTTCTATTTAAATTCCAATTCTTTTCGACTCATCTTACCGTGGCATATCCGCACTTCGTCTTGGCACTAAACTCAATCGTCTCCAGCATGTGCTCGCCCAGCTCCAGGAGGTATTCGTTGCGCGTCGCCCGATACAGATACATTGCCGACTCGATGAGCTCCGGCCGCAGGGGATACACCTCGCGATTGGGCGATGCCTCGCCCGCGGCTATGTTGTAAAACTCCGGCAGGAAGCCGTACTTCTTCCACACACCAATGTACCGGGAAATGGTGCGCAACGCCGGCTCCGTGTCACCAACTATGCTGAGTATACCGGGCCAAAAGGCCTCCAGAGACTGAAAAACGGGCAGGGTGACGTGGCCCTTGTTCATGCCGACCCACACGTACCAGTCCTCCTTCCGCATATACTTGTCGATGGCTGAGCGAGCCTCGTGGAAGAGTTCCAGCAACTCGGGACGGTTGAGCAGCATGGAGGCCTTCACCAGGTATTCGAAAAGGGAATCCACACCGGCGCCGATGCCCGAATCTAGAGCTGTCCAGCGTCCGCTCTGAACATCGATGTGATTGCCAAAGAGACCAATGGAGGAGCGGTGAGACCAAAGAGCATGGACCGCCCGCATGGCCACCTCCTCGTAAATGCTATTGCCGGTCAGCCGGCTCAGAGTTCCGAATTCAATGAGGAAGGTGCCCACTCCAGCCGTGCACGTGACTGAAGTCTCACCCTTGGGCACGCCATAGCGCAGGTTCACCGTTCCGTACGGCATGCCTGTGTTCGTGTCGAAGGCGGGCAAAAGCCGCCGAGCCACGTCCTCCGCCAAACGGAGCAGCGGTCCTTGGCAGGGCCAGCCCTGCTCCAGATCAAGACCGGCCCGCTTGGACAGCAGGTGGGCGGAAAGCAGGCCACCAACGATGCGGATGTTTGTCTCGAACACGGACACATTGATGTCTCGATCGAAGTTCATCTTCTGCTCCAGCAGCTGGGTGACACGCTGGAATTCCGTGAAGTTACCCATGACGGCCAGCGTGTCCAGGGCGTCAATCAGCGTCAGGGAGTAGCTGCCCCAGGTATCGTGGCCATCGCAGGTGAGCGGACGCAGCTCGTCGTAGTTGGAGGCGTGGCGCAAGTAGCCCTCGTAGGCGTGCTGGAACATGCGGCGCACGTCCTCCCTGGACAAAGTACAAAATAGAGTTTGGCACGGGCAGTTGGGTGAACTCCTCCAGTAGGACTACCCACCTCAGCTCCAGCTTCCGGGCCCTGGTGAAGTGCTTCTGACCGCTGACATCGCTTGCCAGCAGCAGGAGGAGGAGGACCGTGCAGAGCAGCAACTTGTAGACGTCGATCCAATGCTGCATCGTTGCTTCGGTCGGAGGAGGAGTCAATCAGTGGCGCTAATTCAATTATGGGCATGGTCAGTGCGCCATAGCCAGCGTGGATGTGGGAGAAGTCGTCAAAGCGGCTACGTTGTCGCAAAAACCAAAACACGGCAAATCGCGGGGCAGTGGCATCAATTCGCGAATACCCTGCATGAGGGGTAAGTTATGAGAAGTTAAAAAATTGGGATATAACTGAAGGTTTTTAGCTTGTATATGATTAGCTTAATTATTTTATTAAATTAATTTTGTTAATGTTAACAAATTAATTTTTAGACAATTATATTAAATGCAATGAAAGAGCAGCTTGCATCAAAACAAAACGCCTACGATTACCGCCTATGCCCAACTGTAGAGTGCAAACAGCTGTTTGTGGCCAAAGAACTATCGGAGCTATCGGCAGGGTGGTCAATTCGCGTGTAGATACAGGTTGGCAGTTGCCAACCAGCTCTATTTCAACAAAAACACCATCCAAATAGCCGATAAAATATTCAAAACATGAATCTAAATTCACAATAAACGTAGTAAAATTATTTAAGTACGGTTTTTGGACTTAAAATGAAATCGATTGTTTGTGCGACACGCGCGCCTTTTACTTTGACCCGAGTTGGCAGCACCGATCTCTGTTTCTTTGCTGGCCATTCAAAAGTGTGTGTTCTTACGGCATTGTGTTGTGTGTTTGGAATTCAAAATAAACAAGGAACAGGCTAACCAACAATTGCAGAAACTGCACCCAGCGGTGAGTAACTCCACAAGGAGTTGGTTTTATTAATGCTTTAAAGTCAAATACGGGGGCCAGCCCCTTGGCAAGCCTTTGTTTCGCCTGCAAACAACATCGAATCACCTTCCTCTTGTCAATCGACAGAAGTTTGATCTTTTTAGGTGGCTATTCTCCGGTTAAAGCCACCAACCAATACTCGCCAATTATCTGTCCAGACAAGGTTTATATCGTCCGGGCGATCTTACCGAGCTCAGCTCCAGGCATTTCGCAATATGCCATCCGGGTGCGGGAGTAATGTCCGTTGGTTGGAAAAGTAACAACATTGTGAAAGCAGGCATGTGGGCTCGCCTTTGGAGTCCCCGTAAATGCGCCAAAACCTTCCCAATTAAGTTAACACCCAAGTGCGTAACGTTTGCTGGCCAGATTTTGT
Source organism: Drosophila ogumai (assembly GCA_018904815.1). Taxonomy (NCBI): domain Eukaryota; kingdom Metazoa; phylum Arthropoda; class Insecta; order Diptera; family Drosophilidae; genus Drosophila; species Drosophila ogumai. The sequence continues at coordinate 11,894 of JAEIIJ010009348.1, read as the reverse complement.
GTCAGCCTAGTGATATCTGTGAAATTATAAACAATTTGTGGAAAATATTAAATTTTTAGGGCAGAGTTGTCGCCGTTCGCACGGCAATGGCGATACCCACGGCGCCGCGACAACCCTGCGCACACGCAAAATCTATCGAAAATTTTTTTATGGGCCCACGGTCGATAAAACACTTTCGTGTGCGCCTCTCTGTCGTGTACAAAAAAAAATATAGAAAAATAGAAAAAGAAAAGCTTAATAAAACGAAGCAACGTCTAGCGGAATATAGCGAAAAACAACGGGACAGCAACCAAGTGCTGTACACGAGTAACCGTAATTTAGCAAGTAAAGTGCAAGGAGCAGCAGCAGCAACAGTTCTACGGGAAAAATGGAAATATGCATAATACGAAAAAGTGGCCAATAACAAAAACAAATACAGACAGCGACAATAGTCAGCAGCAGTAACAACAACAATAACGGCAGCAGCAGCAGCAGCAACGTGTGTGTTGTAATTGTGGAACCGAGCAGAGGCGGCGGCAGAAAACTGTGTCTGTGCTCCGACGGGGGGTGGTTGTGCTGTGCTGCGCTGTGCTGGTCGTCTGCTCGCCCATAAATTAGAATCGTGCGACGACGGTCCGCCCTGGACTGCAGCATGTCCGCGGATCAGGATCAATAATCATCATCGTGAGCAGCAGCGGGCAATAAAGTTCGAGCCAAAAAAAAGAGGAATCACGCGCGCCACCCCAATACGGAAAACGGCTGAAAAATGTTAGCTAAATGCCAAGTTATCTACAATTATTATTTGTTTTGTCCCTGTGTGCGTGCCAGTCGAGTGTGCTGGCTACATGTGTGTGTGTGTGTGCGATAGCAAAAATAATAAAAAAAAAAAATCCGCTCAAATTGCGATGCCAAATTGTCGCCGCTTCTCCCACTTTTGTCCAATTAATTGATCGTCTTTCAATTGGCGAGACATCCCATATTCAGATTATTCAGCATTTCCATATGCCAAACTCGTATCCGATGTCCGTTCCGCTCCTGGAGCGCTCCATCTTCCAAGGTTGTGCATTGTATAACTTGAATCGGAGCCGAGAGTCCGGGCCCCTCGTTCCTTGTTTATCTTTGGCGTACAGTGGAGGCTGTCACAGGTTGGCCTGGAACTCACTTTGATTCGATAAGCTCGCTCGCTGGGACAAGTGTTGTCACCTGGCATTAGTCCAGAGAGAGAGAGAGGGAGCAACCTTATCTCTGACATATTCTAATAAATTTGGTTTCTATTGGGAAACTGTTTAAAATAGCCATTACTTAGGGCTCTAGGCAACGCATTTCCCAAGGATTAGAGTTGAGGAAGCTTCAGGAAGGTCACAGATGGGTTTTTTACATAAAACAAAAAAACAGAGGACTCACAAAGTATGATTATGAAATGGAAGTAACATCTAAATTATGTTCTATTTTTTTGGAAGCAAAAACCGGGACATCCTTTGATATTTTGATTATCCATAAAGATTTTTTTAAATTTAAAAAGCTAATTTTTAAGGGCAATAACAGTTTTTTAATTCGTATTTGATTTTCAACACCTCAAAACTCCTTAAAACCCTTAAGGTTTCTCAGTTAAGACCGTTCTTGAGGGCCCAGGGCAGGGGCAGACCTAACTAAATCCCATTTCCAGTAGAATATAATCAGTTTTAAATGGACCTGAGAATATAGCCAAGACAACCTTGGACGGTGAGCGAGCGAGTGAGTCACTGATTAGCAGCTTTCACTGTACCCCGCACGCACTAGAACGCACACAGGCGACGATGCCACCATATACCACATACCACACCATTACCCGGGTGTATGTGGCTGTGGACGTGAGCAAATGTTTACTCAAGAACAATTTTTACAGAGCCAGCAGTAGCAGCAGCAGCAGCAGCCGGAGATCGAGGGAAGAGGAGACCAAGGAGGAGGAGCAGCAGCAGCAGCAGTTGGAGCACGACGGTGCTCTGAGCAGGTAAAAACCAGCCTGATCAAGCCAGCGCCATGGTGAGTACCAATCTAGTGGTGCCCGTGGTCCTTTGGGGACCCACAGCGCCCACCCATTGCATCTCGAGCGTGTTCCTATCGGATGACCAGCTGACGCTAGTTACCGGCTGCTACGATGGACAGATCTGCCTGTGGCAGGTGGAGCCCAGCACATTGAAGATGTCACCGCGCTGCCTCCTGGTGGGCCACTCCGCCCCGGTATTGTGCCTGGTGCGTGCCTCTCTCCTGCCGGAGAACAGCTTTCTGGTCAGCTCGTCGGAGAACGGCGAGATGTGCACCTGGGACCTCACGGACGGCAAGTGCATGGAGGCGGTCAAGCTGCCGCAGGTTCACACCCAAATCCAGAGCTATCACACGGCCAACAGCGAGGATGTGCGTCTCTTCTGCATCGGCTACTATGCCGAGATCATGGTCATGGATCCCTTCAGCCTCGAGGTCATCTATGTGCTCAGCTCCAAGGTTAAGCCGGACTGGATCTCCGCCATCCATGTGCTGCGTCCGATGCGTCGCAAGGATGATGTGGTGCTGGCCATCACCACCACCGGGACCGTAAAGGTGTGGACCCTCACGGGCAACGAAAACAAGCATGCGGAGCCCATCTACGAGAACGAATCGAAGGAGATCCGATGCCTCAACGCCATCACCATGAACTGCTGTGCCCAGAACCAGCGAACGGTGCTCCTTGTGTGCACCAAGTACTGGCAAATCTACGATGCCGGTGACTTCACCGTCCTCTGCTCCGTCATTGCCCCGGCCCGGGAGCGGTGGCAGGGCGGCGATTTCATCACCTCCGACCGCGTCATGCTCTGGACGGACGAGGGCAAGGGGTATCTGTACAAGCTGCCCGCCAATTGCATTCCGGACAACAAGGAATTCCATTCGAAGAGCGTCGTCCGCGATGCCCCCTACCTGTACTATGTCCTGCAGCATGCCGGCGACAAGGTGCTCTCCTGTCCGCCGGCCATGAAGCTGCTCCAGGGCACTGGCGGCCAGCACAATCTACTGCGCGGTGACTCCGAGGGCTACATCTCCGTGTGGAATGTGCCGGAGGTGCCGCTGGATAACATCAGCATACTGCAGGCCAAGCAGATGCCGCCGCGTGTCCTCAAGCCGCACGTGTGTACCTCGCTGGTGGAGGCTTGGTCCATTATGGATCCACCGCCCGTCGGCATCCTCGACCAGCTGTCGCGCATCACCGAATCGCCGGTGAAGCTCACCTCGAGCATCTATCTGCCCCAGCAGAGTCGCCTGGTGATTGGACGCGAGGACGGCAGCATAGTAATTGTCCCGGCCACCCAGACGGTAATGATGCAGCTCCTGGTGGGGATCAAGCAGAATTTCAGCGATTGGCCCTCGCATCAGATCCTCTACGGTCACCGCGGCAGGGTGAACTGCCTGCTCTGCCCCTCGATGATCCATTCGCGGTACGAGAAGTCCCACCTGCTGTCCGGCGGCATTGATTTCGCCGTCTGCCTGTGGGATCTGTACAGCGGCAGCCTGCTGCATCGATTCTGTGTCCATGCCGGCGAGATAACGCAGCTCCTGGTGCCGCCGGAGAGCTGCAGCCCGAGGATACTGAAGTGCATCTGCTCGGTGGCCTCGGATCATTCGGTAACGCTGGTCTCCCTGCAGGAGCGCAAATGCGTGACGCTGGCCAGTCGCCACCTGTTTCCCGTGGTCACCATCAAGTGGCGCCCGCTGGACGACTTCCTCATCGTGGGCTGCTCCGATGGCAGCGTGTACGTGTGGCAGATGGAGACGGGACACTTGGATCGCGTCCTTCACGGCATGCTGGCCGAGGAGGTGCTCTCCGCCTGCGACGAACAGGCAGAAGATGGCGGCTCCGGCGGCGGTTCGAATGGCGGCGCCTCCAGTGCCAGTGAAATGGGCATGGCCAATCCGGCGGTGCACTTCTTCCGCGGCCTCAAGTCGCGCAACATGAACGCCATACGGCATGCCACGCAGCGTGGCATCACGCAGCTCCAGCAGCTGCAGGGACACAACCAGGGCAACTTTGACTTCCTAATGAAGCACCGCAGCAATCCGCTGGTCATCCAGGGACTGCGCACCAATCCCAAGGATGCCGAGAGTCACATCCTCTTCTTTGACATCGAGGGACTGATCTTTGAGCTGCACAGCGAGGAATATGCCCAGATGACGCCGGCCACGCTGGAGGCGCTCGGAGTGCACCTGCAGAACCCCAAGGACGGCAAGATGCATCTGGATGCGAGCAAGAAGATCGGGGACATCTTTAGCAAGATCAAGAACAAGGCGGTGGATGTGGAGAAGATACTGAAGGACAAGGACAAGCATGGCCTAGTCCAGAAGTTCAAGGAGAAGACGGAGATTGTGGAGAAGAAGGTGCAGGCGAAGGTGGAGAGCCTCCAAAAGGCCGTCGAGCCGCACGAGGAGCAGCAGGATCTCAAGAGCAAGATCGCCTCCAAAATGGAGGTCACCCATGTGATGGAGGTGGCCCAACTGCTGCTCTCGCTGCTCCATTCGTGGGGCCTCGATCCGCATCTGGACAAGATGTGCGAGACGCGTTTGGGCCTCCTGCGTCCCATTGTGCCCATCTCGTACGGTGTGCTCTCCAAGGCCGGCTACATGTCCCTGCTACTGCCGACGTGGCAGAACAACTATGCCATCCCGCCGGGCATCCAGTTGCCCTCCAGCTCCAAGAAGCGTCCATTGCCCGAGGAGCTGCAGCGTCTGGAGCATCTAACAGCCGTATTTACATCGCGCCTGCACTGGGAACTGAGCACCACGCTGACAACTAATCACATCCTCGCCCTGGTGGCCATGTCCAACACGCTGCTCTCGATGAGTGCCGCCTCCTTCCTGCCGGACAGCGAGAAGCACAAGAAGCTGCAGCGCCTGGCACAGCGCACGGACTCGACGCTGAGCAACGAGGAGGAGCGCGAGGAGCTGATGGCCCACCACATCTCGCAGATCAAGCACGCCTGGAGTCTGCTGGCCACCCACCATTGCTTCCTGCTGCCGGACAAGATCGAGGCCCTGGAGCCAAAGAAGTTCAAGCGGCCGCAGGTGGAGATGATGGTCAAGCGCTGGCAGCACCACTGCATCGAGATCCGGGAGGCGGCGCAGCAGATACTGCTGGGTGAGCTCACCCGCATGGGCAAGAAGGGTCGCAAGCAGCTGGTGGAGAGCTGGGCCCAGTATCTACCGCTGTACACGCACACGGAACCGATTGTCGGCGCCCAGCAGCAGTTGGCCCTGCTCAGTCAGCCGGCGGGCGGAGGCGGCGGCGGCGGCGGAGCTGGATCCGGTTCGGGTGCCAATAACGGCGGTATTGGCTCTGGATCTGGTGGAGGCGGAACAGGTGGAAATATAGGCGGCGGCGGCGGTGGGATGGGATCCGGCGGTGGAGTGACTGGCGGCGATGCCCACCAAGACGAAGACTACGAGGAGGAGGAGGAGGAGATAATACGCAAACCATCCAGCTTGTCGGAGCTAAAACGCAAGCAGACCACAGCGGTCATACTCCTGGGCGTCATCGGAGCCGAGTTTGGCCAGGATATCTCGCAGGAGTCGCCCAATCATCGCGGCAGCATAAGCCTGGCCACGGGCGCCACTCTTGCCGGTGGCGTTGGCGGCGGCGAGCGCCGGAAATCGAGCGTGGTCGAGGGCTTCGGCATAGCCAACAACCTGGCCCGCCTCACCTCGATGGCCTTGGCCCATCTCCTGTATGCGCCGCCATCCCCCAAGCTGCCACAGTATACGCCACTCCGCCGAGCGGCCATCGATCTGCTGGGCAGGGGATTCACCGTGTGGGAACCATACCTGGACGTGTCCAAGGTGCTGCTCGGCCTGCTGGAGATCTCGTGCGAGGGCAAGGCGGTGCCGAATCTAAACTACAAGCTCCCGCTGACACCCCAGGCGGATGCCTGCCGGACAGCCAGGCATGCGCTGCGTCTGATAGCCACCGCCCGGCCGGCGGCCTTCATCACCACCATGGCCCGGGAGGTGGCCAGGTACAATACGATGCAGCAGAATGCCCAGTCCATTAACACGCCGCTGACCCAGTCCGTCCTGCACAAGGCCAAGGGCGAGATACTGCAGTGCGTGGAGATGCTGATCGACAAGATGCAATCGGAGATTGCCGGTCTCCTCGTGGAGGTGATGGACATAGCCCTGCATTGCGTGGACAGCAATGAGCTGAAGAGTCGCGGCCTGGCGGAGCTCTGTCCCTCGATCTGCAAGTTCAATCAGATCTCGCACTGCGCCCAGACCCGGCGCATTGCCGTGGGGGCCAACAGCGGCAACCTGGCCATTTATGAGCTGCGGCAGAACAAGTGCCAGATGATACCGGCGCACACGCATCCCATCACCTCGCTGGCCTTCTCGCCGGACGGCAAGTACCTCGTCTCGTATTCGTGCGCCGAGAATCGGCTCTCCTTCTGGCAGACCTCGACGGGCATGTTCGGCCTGGGCCAGTCGCAGACGCGCTGCACCAAGGGCTACTCGACGGCCCCGATACCGGATGTGTCCCGCCTGAATCCGATGCGGCTGGCCAAGCTGGTGTGGATCAACAATCGGACGGTGACCCTGATGCTGGCCGATGGCTCCGAGACGCGATTCAATGTCTAGGGGAGGCGACGAGGCGGATGTATAAGGCAAGGTTATTAGGCAATCAGCAGCGCGGGCTTCAAAAGCAGCGGGAATATGGAAAGGAGGATGGAGATTGGAGGTTGGAGGATGCAGGATGCAGGATTCAGGAGTGCAGGTGGAGCAGAAACGACAAAACAATAATTATTCAAAGATAAAACCCGGAAACGTCTGGCGTTTCCTTAAATAATAAATAAGTAAGGCAACAAGGAAACAAGGAAAAGCTAAGCGAAAAGTAACAGTCAAAGGACGAAACTAAACTGAAAACTGGAGGAAAGGAAAACCCAAACACTATAAGCAGCATTAAGTTAGAGAGAGAAGGCAACTTGAGGGAGTGGAGAAGGAGAAGAGCAAACGGAAAGCGGAAAATTCAAAACAACACACATTTTGTTATTTATTTATATATATATATACTTACCCTATATATCTGTATCCGTATCTGTATCTGTATTTTAATGTATTACACGATTTTAATATGCCCCCTGTTTAAATACCCCCCCGCTACGTCCATTTTATTTTTTAGTTTCCTAACTTTTACCCACACAACACCTCGTGTTTCTGCTTTGTTGTTCGGTTTCCGAATGCGGAAGGAAAACAGAAAACTAAGTCCAAATATTAACAAAGTAAACAACAATTAACCAGATGCAAAACACACACACACACACACACAACGCAAAGGAAAAACAATTAAAATTATATAAAAAAAAACAAAGATTGAAAAGCTGTTATTATTATTACACAACTATTATTATTATTACTATTGTATGCTACTATTACTATTATTATTGATATTTGTTATGCCTAATGTATTGTTATATATATATACCTAAAGAGGAAACCTAAACAAATGTATTGAGCAAAGTTGCGAAACGAAAACAAAAACGAAAAAAAACACTAAATAAATAAATTATATAGAGCGAAGAAGTCAGGTGTTTAATTTTTTTTACATACATATATACCTTTTTTTTTGTGAACCTTTTATTGTAATTCCTATATTGATAACTTCTTCGTCTTCTTTCGATGTCATATTTCTGCTTAAGCGTGTGTAAAAAGTCTTTGTTGTTCTGTGAAAATAATACATACATGCATACTTATATACGAGATCCTTTAAAGTATTACACAAAATAAAGAAAAAAAAGATACGAAACGAAGCAACTACAACAATTATGTACGGAGAGTATAAAACAAAAAAATGAAATAAACTCAAAACCAAACATGAGCAATTTTTGGGCATTTTTACTTTTACTTTACAGTGGTCAACATTAATATTCGTTGTTTTTTTATGTTTTAAATTTCAAATGTATAAAATCATTTAAAAAATTCGAAGATATACTTTCCTTAAGAATTTATTTTCTATTGAAAAATTTAACAAGAAACTTACATAAACCAAAAAAGTTTACCGAAAACCATGAAAATCCCCATAAATTATTAAAAGTACGCTAAACAATTTGTAGTGAAAACATAAAAATAATTTAGATTTAATTTATTTCCGAAATAGGTTATTTTCTTTGTTTTATAAGACAAACCGAATATTAAATTTTTTTTTTTTTTAAATTTTAAATTTATATTTAAAATACATTTTTAATTTATCTATTTCTATAAAAAAACGTAATAAAACAAGCCTTGCCATTTTTTAAATTATGTTTTTTCTCAGTATCTTACATTGAAAAAAAAATATAATTAATAAATAAAACACCGATTATTTGTGTTATCCACTGTACTTCTCTGAGATGAGCCAAGGTGCTGACTGTACTTTCCTCAAACGATTCCCTGCTCTTACTTATCCCCCTATCTTCCCTGAATTGCAGACGTTTTGTTGCTCGCCCAGTGAGAATGCCCGTCGCCGAAGCCCAGAGAGGCCGGGGAAGGAAGTCGGCTGCAGCCCGGACACAATCCGCCCACAGTGAGGAGGAGGAGGAGGAGCAGCCGCAGCAGCAGCAGCAGCAAAGACGACGATCCACCAGGGTGGAGGCAATGGACGTGGAGGACGATGACAACAACGATCGCGAGGAGCCCGACGCCGAACTCGACGAGGGCGAGGATGAGGAGGAGGAGCACTTGGACGAGGGCGAGGAGGAGGAGGAGAATGACGACGACGACGACGATCAGGAGCAGGATAGCAGCAATGAGACGAGCGAGCCGGAGGAGCAGGTAGAGCCGCCGGCCTTCAGCCTGGCCACGCTCGGGCTGCAGCGCGTGGGCAGCGCCCCGCCGCCCAAGCCCAAGGTGCAAAAGGCACCCATTCTGACCCTCAATGCCCGCGGCATGCCGGCCCGCATCCGCAAGAAGAATCGCCTGTTCTACGACGAGAACATCATCAACGATGACAAGCCGCTCCGCATGAGCCTGGCGCCCAAGAAGATGCCCGGACGACCGCCGCTCTCCGCCGGCGGAGGCTCCGCCCAGAAGACACCGCTCACGCCCTCCAAGGTGCTAAAGAAGCGCAAGGGTGTTGTTTCCCGCTACATGCGCTCCAGTGACGGCTCCAGCTCCAACTCGGCCAGCAGTCAGCAGCACCAGCCGCCCCAGTTGGGCAGGCACAAGAAGACGCCATCGAAGGGTTCGCCGGCGGGCAAGCTGCAGACATCCGGCAGGCTGGTGAAGAGCGGCCGCGGTGCCCTCTTGATTGGTGGCAAGGGCTCGGCGGCAGCAGCAGCAGCAGTGGCCGCCGCCGAGGAGGAGGCCACCCAGGCGGAGGCCCATGCGGCGGCCCACAAGCGACTGGGTCAGTCCATCGGTATGCGTCTGCGGAATGTCCTCAAGCTGCCCAAGGCTCACAAGTGGGCCATTGCCGAGTGGTTCTACTCGTATGTGGACAAGCCGCTCTTCGAGAGCCGCGACGAGGTCATGACCCATGTGAACGAGCTGGCGCCACGCCTAGGACCCCGCCTGCTCACCCGCCACGAGTGGATCAACATTAGGCGGCGCATGGGCCGGCCGCGTCGCTGCTCGGCCAAGTTCTTCAGCGAGGAGCGCAAGGAGCTGGACCGCAAGCGGCAGCTCATCAGGACCCTGCAGTCCCGAAAGCCTGGCGAGCTCAAGGACTCAATGCTGCTGTCGGATATGCCCGAGAAGATACCGATGCCGCTGCCGCTGGGCACCAAGGTGACGGCCAGGTTGCGTTCGCCCCAGGACGGCATCTTTGCCGGCACGGTGGCTGCCTACGATTCCCTGAACGCCATGTACCGGGTGACCTTCGAGCGGCTGGGCCTGGGCACCCACGCCGTGCCGGACTACGAGATCGTGTCGGAGAACTTCCACGAGATGCTGCCGCTGCACAGCTTCACCAAGGACTTCCGGCCCAACCTGATGTGCATCTATCAGACGAACAATCTCGGCTTCACCACCAACCTGGGCTTCACGGCCAGCCTCTCCAGCAATTATCTGCAGAAGAAGAGCGAGAAGGGGACGGGGCCAGGAGCAGGAGGAGGAGCAGCTGGCGCTGGTAGTCCGCAGAAGCATCATCTGGCCAGCAACAATGCTGACGCCCGAAAAGCCCTCAGCATGAAGCTGAACAAGAGCGATCCATTGCTGGGCCAGGATTCGGTGGCCGAAAGCCCCATCCGGCAGCAGCTGGCCCGGCATCAGCAGCATCAGCATCAGTATCGGCACAGCTACTCGAGCACGCTGCTCGAGCATCTGGTGTACCTGCAGAAGCACATTGCGGTGAAGGCCGATCGCATCCAGCGGCTGAACAAGATGAACAGCACCGCGGAGCTGGCCCTGGCCGAGATGATCAACCAGGACGAGAACGGAGAGTGCCATCGCCGCCAGATCGCAGATAACTTTCAGCGGCAATACGCCTACAACATTGTGTCCATCGAGAAGAACAACGTCGATCTCATGTTCGAGCTGACCAAGGTGCAGGAGCTCTCCTCCAGCCTCACGCGCAATCCCAATGTCCAGGCCATGATCTCGCCGACGTATATGCGCGAGGAGTGCCGGGCCAAGGCTGCCCTCACCGTGGACGAGATGAACAAGGGGCTGGTGAAGAATCCGCGTATGATCCGCCTGCTGAAGAACCTAACCACGCTGCTGATTCTCACCCAGAATCTGAACGGCGACAACAAGGTCTTCGAGGGCTGCCTCGAGGAGGTGCGCTCCAATCTCTTCTGCAGCGACAATAGCGAGGTCTTCAGGAAGAGCGTGCAGGCGCGGCTGGAGTACATTACCAAGGACATTGCCAGGAGTATGGATGAGAAGCAGCAGGACGAGGACGAGGAGGAGGAGGAGCACGAGCAGAAGGACGAGTCCAAAGACAGCTCGAAGGCGAAAACGAAAGAGAAGGAGCAGAAGCAGAAGCAGCAGTCGGAAGAGAGAAGCAATGAACCTGGCAAGTTGCCACGCAAAAGGGAAGACCCAGAGTCGGAGACGGAGCCGGAAGTTGAAAGGAAAGAAGAGGAGGAGAAGAAGGAGAAACTGGATTCAGAAGACTCAGATAGGAGTCAGAAGGAGGAGGAGGAGGAGGAGAAGCAGCAGGAGCAGGAGCAGGAGCACAAGTCGAAGGCAGGCGAGGAGACAGAGCCCGAAATGGAGGAGCATCATCTGGAGCCGGAGCCGGAGCCGGAGCACGAGCCAGAGCATTCACAGTCACCCAATGCGGCCGCCACCGACGACACACAGATCACCATTGAGTCGATGAAGGAGTCCGAGGAGGAGTTCCTTTCGAATGACGAAACGGAAGACGACGAAATGGTCGACGAGGAACTGCAGCAGCTGAAAATGTCGGCCGACCTCTCCGGGGATGAGTTCGTCTACGTCAAGTAGAGGATGTAGATGGTAGTTGGTAGTCCCTCTCCCCTCTTCCCTATCCCCATTTTTTTTGTCCCCCATTCTTTCTCTCCTTTAGGTTTAGCAAAAAAAAACCCAACCACGTTGCAATAGAAGGTGCAACAACCAGCAACCGCAAGCCCTTGCATCCACTGTGTACAAGAAGTGGACGCGGAGGCCATCATCTCCCTCGTCAGGGGACCCCCGGACCCTTTGATTATTTAATGCTGAATCTGTAAAGAATTTATTGAAACAAATTTATGGAATGCATTGAGAGTTGTATAGAAAAGCCCCGGCAATAAAGAGTTTCAAATAAAATGTCGTCTTTTATGGATTTTCAGCCAGGGAGCATTTTTTAGTTTTTCCTTTTGATTAAATTTTGTGTTAGGATTTTGGGCAATCTCTTAGCCCCAGCTATCATGGTTAGCAGTTTTCTTTATAATTGTTTTGAATATATATATTTTGCTTACTATTAATAATTATAATTTTACACTATT
>JAEIIJ010009343.1:0-14975 GCA_018904815.1 Drosophila ogumai | reverse complement strand
AAAAAAAAATAGTTTTCGATATTTCTTTTGTGGAAGAATTGATTATAAATCGATATATGTATGTATGGTTGATCTTTTGAGAAAATTTTGAAGTATAAAAAAAGACATCAGATCTATAATCTAATTGGTTTAAAAGTTCTCAGCATTACTGATGTCACCAGGTGATAATCACATGAAAAAAAATCATTTTTAATATTTATTTTTTGAAAAAAAATAATTATAAATAAATAAATAATAATACAATTATGTACAGCTTTAGTCGATGATTATTTGATTAAAATATTTAAACTTAACACCATCACCAATAAATATATCTTAACATTATAAACATATTCCATAATTAAATTCAAAAGGTATAAATTCTCTTAATAAAAAAAAAAAAAACACACAAAATAGAAACCTGTAAATAAAGAAGTAAACAACCTGTGTGTTCGTGTTTATTTTTTGTTCGACTTTATCTAAGTTAATCTAATAGCTCTTGATATCCCCGCTCATACCACCTAATTCCCTGGGATGCGGCAACAAATGAGGGACATGATGTGAAACATTTTGCTAGTTCCTTAAACTGAACAAAAAGGAAGACGTGGGGGGGAACGAAGGACTCTGGTGGCTGGCAAGAGCTGGTTAAGCCTCGAACGCCACTCCATTTGGAAGATGTTTTTTACGGCTCGCCACAAGCACATAAAAAACCACCAAAATGGGTGACACACAAAGGAGCAGCCACACACACACACCAAGGCAATGAAATAAACAAAGCCGCAGAAAGACTTACAAGGATTCGCCGGAGTGAGAGCGAGAGAGACACAGACAGGGCCAAGTGAAGGAAAAGGATATGCGAAAAGGCAGGCAAATTTGATTGGGAGACCAAAAGCCGGACCGCTGTCAAAATTATCAAGCAGCAGGTGTGCCAGCCACCCTCCGCCTCTTTCTCCACCTCTTCCTTTCTCTCTCTTTTCCTCATTGGCTGTCTCTCTCCCCCTCGAACAGCCGCTGGCATTATTGCTTTTGTGGCTTTTTTTTTGTTGGTAAATATTTTGCATAAAATATCAATTTCATACGAAAACGTGCAAGCATATGAATATGTGCGATTGCAGTGACGACTTCAAACTAATGAAATTTAAATGAAAATTGAAATTTGCCAAAGCTGCTGTGTGTAAACTTAATAAATTGTTGAATACTTTATAATGCCCGATGGCATTTAGTCTGCTCTAAATAATGTTGCATAACTTTCAGGGCCTGCAGCAAACATAACTTTTCTTTTGGTTTTTTTAAATCCAAAGAACTGTCAGTTTGGGAAACATTCTTTGATAAAAAGCAAAAAATGCAAATGATGGTTATTAAAATTCCCAGAAAAGGTCAGCCACCTTCAGCTTCAGATTAATTGCCAGCATTTAAGGTGACATTAAGCTACGGTGGAACCCCTAAAAAAATAAAGGGACAACGATACCCGCAAAGTTAACCGAAAAAAATAGAAGAGGAGTGAAAACGGAAACGGAAACGAACGTATTGTAATGGCCGATGCCCTGGCAAATGGCAATTTCACTCGATTTGGCCTAGGAATCAGCGATAAAATTCGAAAGCAGATTTACTTGTTGATTTCCACGGTAATTGAATTACCCGCGAATAAAGTGCGGGCGAAATGGGTTTCGACATTTTCGGCTGCCCTTTGGCTGCCCCTTTTTTTTATTTTGCTGTTTTTGGGGCAAACAAATTGGCAAGAGCCAGGGGTGGAGTGGGGAGGTTAGCCAACGAAATTAATTCCATTTTGGGTTGTGTTTACTGGGAATTTTCTGGCCAACTTTGTGATGACAGCCTTTGGCGGCGGGGGGGTCTGAGTACACAAAAATTTAATTGCAATCTAATAGAGTTTTTATTTCGGGCTTTTTTGGCCTAATGTATTTTCCGACCGTTGTCAATGTTAGACAAAATATATATTTACCATCGACGGGGGTAAAATGAATTAATTATAATGCAAATTATAAGGGTTTGGTGAATAAATTGAAAGGAAATATAATACAAATTATTAGTATATTATTATATAACTAAGTTTTGTGTTGGATATAATATTTTAATAAATTCTTTACATCTTAAAATTGTCTTCAGGCTTAGTAAGTATATATTTATATTTATAAACCTGGCTATTAATGACTGCAATATAATAAAATAATTATAATGTGGGTAAGAATTTAATTGTTTTAACTTTGAAAATATTTTTTTAAGTATTAGTTTTGTCTTATCAAAAATATTTTAATAAATTCCTTCAACAGATAAAATCTAAAAATTTTCCTCAAGCTCATTAGTAAATATTATTATTTTTATTTCTTTCTGTTTCATATTTTCTTTACTTTCAATGCTTAGACATCAATAATTTAAATCTTAAATTGTCCCCAGGCTGAGTTAGTATATATTAATATTCATAAGCCTGGCTGCAACTCACTCTGCATATAGCCCAAAGGCCTAGCCACCTGTCCACTCAAAACATGTCAAGCGTTTTGATATTTGTAATTGAAAAGAAATACAGCTAAAAACGTAAACAAACCCAATGTTAGCCCTGGGAAACTCCACCCTTTCTCTCGGATTTCCCTTGTTTGTGGTATTTATTTGTTAATACGATATTTACGCCCTCGAAATCCGACAACTATTATGCCGTGAAATGGGAATTTTTCCAATCAAAACAGCATGGCAGCCGGGCAGAAGGGCTGCGTTTAGTGGTAACCATATCACGTAGCCTGTTAACGGAAGGAATAAATATTTCAGGCACAATTTCAGAGGGGGCGGCAACTGCCAAACCACTTAGCATGGCCCACACCCATCCTCTCCTGGTTTTTTCTGGCTTTTCCACCCATATAAGTTGGAGTGGAAATCGTAGCTCTGCGTCCAGATACGCTCGAATGTCCGCCATGGATTCCCACTATTTTGCTGTACAGAGGAGAGCTCTGGAAATTGTGGGCTTCGATCCTAGTACACCGCAGCTAAAGCTCAAGCATCCCATTTGGGCAGGGATCCTGGTTCTGTCCTTGGTCTCCCACAACTGGCCCATGGCCGTGTATGCCCTGCAGGATCTCTCGGACTTGACTCGGCTAACGGACAATTTTGCTGTGGTGATGCAGGGTTCACTGAGCACCTTCAAGTTCCTGGCCTTTGTGGTGAAGCGTCGCAGGATTGGCACCTTGGTCCATCGTCTGCACCAGCTCAACGAGGAGGGGATTAGGAGTAGCTGCAAGGGGAAAAAGCTTATCCTGGAGGAGAACCAACTGGACAGGTATGTGTCCAAGGCCTTTAGGAATGCCGCCTACGGTGTGATTGTGGCCTCGGCCATAGCTCCCATGCTGATTGGCCTGCTGGGTTACCTGCGAGTGGGTATCTTTACCCCAACCACGCCCATGGAGTTCAATTTCTGGCTGGACGAGTCCAGAGCCATCTATTACTGGCCCATCTATGCTTGGGGTGTTCTAGGTGTGGCAGCTGCCGCCTGGCTGGCCATAGCCACGGATACACTCTTCTCCTGGCTGGTACACAACGTGGTGGCCCAGTTCCAGCTGCTGGAGTTGCTCCTGGAGCAAAAGGACGACCAAGAAGAGGTGTATCTTGTGAAGTTTATATATCGTCATCGCTTGGCCCTTGAACTGGCCGAGGAACTCAGCTCCATTTTCGCCGAGATTGTCTTTGTGAAATATATGCTGAGTTATTTGCAACTCTGCATGCTGGCCTTTCGCTTCAGCAGGAGTGGCTGGAGCTCCCAGGTGCCCTTCAGAGCCACCTTCCTGGTGGCCGTCTTCATCCAGCTCAGCTCGTATTGCTATGGCGGGGAGTATCTGAAGCAGCAGAGTCTGGGCATATCGGAGGCGGTGTACGCCCACAGCAACTGGCCAGAAATGGCGCCGAAGAGACGACGTCTTTGGCAAATGATTATCATGAGAGCCCAGCGACCGGCGAAGATTTTGGCTATATGTTCAATGTGGATTTGCCATTGCTGTTGTGGGTGGGTACTGCTATTATTTATTAATTTTAATTAATATATTAGAGATAATTTTCACATTATTTTTTTTTTATAGGTTACCAGAACAGCAGGTTCCTTCTTGGCCTTGCTTAGGACTTTTGCTTCTTAGACTTACTTACTTAAAAGAGAATAAATTTAATTACTAACTTGTATTTTTTAGAATTCTTAAATTAAGAAAAATAAGCTGAAACCTATAGAACCTTAAAATTTAGGACAAGGTCTACTCTTTTGAGAAAAAGGAACTTTGCATTTTAGATTAAAGGAGGAATAATTATATATAGAACCTTAAAATATAGGAAAATATCTTATTCTCTGAGGATAAGGAATTGTTCCTTTATTTTATAAACCTTAAAATTAAAGATTATAAAATTAAAAGCTAAAATCTATAGATGCCTAAAGTGTAAAGACAAAATTTACTCTCCAAAGCAATATGTTTTTAGCTTCTTTTAATTAAAGATTAAAGAAATATAAAAAAAAAACTAGCTGAGAAATTAAATATATCACTTTTAAATAATCCATAAACTAAAATTAAATATTTAAAATAACCAACTTCTCTTTTTAGCATATAATTCATAAATAACAAAAAGAAAAGCTAAACTTCTCAAGACTTTTACAAAGTAAAATCCATTTACAAAACCCTAAAATCAACCCCTACAGCTCAGACATAGATTAGAAAAAATGTTTAAGAATTAATATTTCAAACATTTAATACTTAATTGTAATAATTAATTTTTTTTCAACTGCACAATTTGATTATAATACCTAAACCCTACAACTTTTTGAACAATTTGCAACTGTGCAGAGTGTATGACCCTAATTAGTGGGGATTTGAAAGTATGCTTCAGACTGGATTTATATGTTTTTGACAGAAGCCCAGACCCACCTCAGCCCCGGAGCAGCAGCAGCCCAACTGGATGCAGTGTGCGAGCAGCTCCACTAACATGCCAATGCAGCCGGCAGTTGCTGGAGAATATGAAATTCATGAGCGAATTCCACAGCAGCAGCACAGAAGCTGTGTGGCCAGGTGGGTAGTGTATGACAAGGATATTTGCAGGATATATACATTGTGTATCCTTAGCCGGAGTTGGAATTTGTTAACTGAAAAGTATGCAACACGGCATGGCTCATCATCGTTCAGGTGGAGGCGAAACAAGTTGCTGGAAAAATAGCTACTCGAACTATGCGCCAGCCATTCCAGTTAGCCCCGGGGCGGGGCTCTCTCTCTCTTTTGGCAAGTCTTTGGGGAACTTGGGCTAGTTTCGGGGCTTAGAGAATCAGCTGGAATGCGGTCTTGAGCCGGAGACTTCTCCGCCATCGCCATCGCCTCCTCCTCATCCCATTCAATGGCACCGAAGGAATGTTTTGCCTGTTGCGGAATTTTCGGGCTTGCTGCTGCTGCTGCTGCTCAGTTGAGATTTGAATTCAGTTGGAAATTTGGAATTCGTTTTATTAAATTTCACAACTCAGCGGCAAAGTATTCCCCCTTTTTTTGTTTTGGATGTCCTGTGACACACCTTGGATTAGGTAACAAATTGTGCCAAAGCCTTGGCTGGGGCATAATTAATTTTTGTCTCTGACATTTGATTTATTGGCCCTGTGTGTCGGTGGTGGTGCTGACCAACACAAATTTGCAAGCCAAATCCCGGCAAAGGAAAAACAAACGAGCGGCGATTAATAAACGGAAATCGCCTTTGGGCCAACCAAGAGGAACACGAGCCATTAGCCACCTGCGGCATAAACAACAAAATCGAGCATTAACCTGATATATACTATATGCATGGTATATATATACAGCAAATTGTGGCCGAGATAAGAGACCTGGCCAAGTTGAAAATAGTGAACAACAGTGAGGGGCGTTTTATGTGTATTAAAAACGGCGAGCTGAGCTCAGGATTCTGTTTGCGGTTCGTTGAGCACACAATAATTCCATCAGCAGCAGGGAAAGTGGGTGTGGCAGATGAAAAGTGTGGAGATAAAAGCCCCGCTGGCACTTTCGCTGCAACCCCGCAACTCCTGCGGTCAGTTTTAGTTCAGTTTTCACGGTACCACGGGGCGTATGGTTAATAATCAAATAACAAAAACCTGAATATAGAGTGTGTAGTTGGCAAACATTTATTCCATTCAAATTCCCCAAAAAGTAACCAAAAATCAATTGTCAATACGAATTATCATGGTATACGCGGGGGAAACCCCCGAAAACCCACCTAAAAAGTGTCCCGCTTTGCAAGCTATAAATTGTATGCATATAAATTTACCTACTACATTTAGGTATATTTATAAAATATATATATTTCGGTTAAGCATACAAGGGCCTGCCTGGCTGGGCAGAAAGTTTTCTAATTAAAATTATGCGGCTTGTTGAAAGGTTGAACGGAAAACGGGAGGAAATGGGGGAGGGAGGGAAAATGGGAAACATGAGGAAGCCAGAAACGAGTTTTAATAGAAATTACATTAATTAATTTTTAAAATATGCTTAAATACACATTTCTATGCATTAATTAGAGAACACACACACACTCACTGACAAAGTAAACAATGAAACGTGACTGGAACTAACAAACAGCGTTAAATAAAACAACCTAAACGAGGGGGACTTTGGCTAATTAAAATACTCCCCCTTAATTTGTTGTTTATTTGGTTAAATCCAATTTTAATTGGCGACTAAAGTGGAGTAAAACACTCCAGTTACGACGATTACAATGTTTTATTGACTGCTTTTTTCCCCACATAATTGCCAGCGATTTGGACAACATCCAAATCGACTTGTTTTCCTTACCCTCTCAAGAACCTTAGTCTGGGGGAAAACTGGGGGAAAACTCACCCTCAAATTGTTATCCCCAATCTCTACTTGCAAATCTCCGTCTCTATTTTCGTCTAGTTCCAAGTTTGCCAACTTTGATTTACGCTTCTGGCCCTGCCCTGCCCTGTCCTAACCCATTTTTATGCGACTTTGTGACCCATTTGAACGATTCGGCTTGCAGCTGCCGGGGAAGTCCCCGGACTCGATGCCACATGCATGACAAGCACTTATGCAAATTATATGGCGCACTTATGCGCGGCCAGAGGATAACACACACATTATTTTGCTCCGATATTCCGAAAGAGCGAACAAAAAGTTTTGCAACAAGCAACAACTTTGGCTTCGAGCTGAATGGAAATTAAACCAAAACAGAGGATAATGGGGTAGCTACATATATCCTGTTCGGGTTTAATGAGTGCAACGGAAAATGTGGAAATACATACATTTTTTGGAAATTCCTAACAGACTTTAATTAGGGGAAAGTAGAGTTAAAAACTCGAGAGGTTGCAGCTAAATTATTGACAGCATTGAAGAGTTAATATATATTTTTAATTAGTTTTTGGACAATTAAAAGTGAACAGAAAGTGCTTAATGAGACACTTAAAAAGGTTATTAGTTTAGGGGATAAGAAATATAATTTATAATTTAAAATAAATTGCAATAATTCGAATTTGGAAAGCAATAAATTAAAAGGAATTTAACAAATAAAATTAATAAAATAATTCCCACAAGTATTTACCTACAAAATTCTCTTACATTTTTCACTTAACAATTATACAAAACCATTTAAACAATTGAAGAGTTAATAAGCCCTGTCATTTAGTTACAAATTATTGACATTTGAGGGCTTAAAATTGTTCAGTGAATATTATTTTAATCACCTTATCATGACAAATTTTCTGCAAGAGCTAAATATCAATATAATTGCATTTTTGCTTATTAAAGCAGAAGAATTATTAAAAGCATTTTGACAATTTCCGCAAAAAAAGAAAAGATAAGTAATAATAATAAAGAGCTTAAACACACATAAAATTTCAGCAAATGCAATCAATCAGCATATTTCAAAATAAACAAAAGAATTTTAAGAAAATATGTGATGATAATTATTTCCGTTGGCATTTTTCCCGTTGCATTTTCAGGTAATTAAAAATCCCCAAAATGATGGCGGTCATTAAATAGTCATAATTATCATAATTATGTGTGCCAGCTCAAATAGTATTTAAAAATTATTGATGCTGCCACAGAGAGGAGAGTTCACTCGAAATTGCAATTACTTTATGCATAATTAAATTACAATTCATTAGACATGAGAGATTGGAGGGTACCGGAAATTTAATATTACCCAGTAAATCAATAAGCTTAAAATATATATTAGTTTTCGAATATTTCCTGTGGCTTAATTACCATAATTGAGGGGAAATTCTATATATTCAGGGTCTTGACTTGACTCGACTCAATGTGGATTTATAAAAGATAAGGGATGCACAGATATGCAAGTACTATATAGTAAAAATTTAGGAGTGAATGCTGATGATATGGAAATAACAAGTGCCATTGTGTGTCAAAGAATGTGAAATTGTTTAGAAGTAGCGACTCACGACAAGAAAAGCATACAGAAAAAAATATATATAGCCAAAGATATATATATGTATTGTATTTGAAAAATGACTTTTCTTCCAAGAACAATTTCCCTTGACTAAGGAATGCGAATGAGTCTGCCACTTTTCTTGTTGCAATGTCGCATGAGTTTGTGATTTCTTTGTGTCGTTTCTTATTGAAAAGTGAGTGTGTTTTTAATGTGAATTCAATTATTTTTGTGTGTAAATTCTTATTTTCTGTTCTCTCTCTTTTTGTACATTACAATTTTGGGTTCCACTCCGGGCTTGGGATTGGCCTTCGTTGGCTTCATGGTGGCTGTGGCTGTGGCTCCTTCTTTGCTTTCCAATCGAACGGAATATATTTACTTGTAATTTTGCGGTAGGATATTATTATTGTTTTGCTCGGTTCGCTCTCGCTCTCCTTCGCTGTTTGCTTACTGTTTTAATTATCTTGCCTCATTTGGCTTTGCCGTCAATTTTTAATTAAATTCTTTTTGACCATAGTTTATTTATTTATGCATTTTTTGTTTTATTGGCGATTTAACGCGCTCGCTCTCCCTCCTCGTGTGGGTTGTGTTTGGCTTTTTTCCTCTCGAAACCGTTTTTTATATTCATTTGTTATACAAAAAATGTTGGCTGCTGTTTCTTTATTTGTTGTTTAATTTTTCAATTGGATTGATATTCGATTTATTTGGTTTTTATATTTGTTATTTACTAATAAAATGCATGTAAGTCAGTCCGTCGTTTCACAATTTTTGTTGTTGTTATGTTTGTTGTTTGTCTTGTATATTGGTTTCTTTTTTTCTTTTTGGCTTTGCTGTGGTGTTTTTTTCTTCTTTCTTTTCTTTTTGGTTAGCTGCAAGGAATTTTCGAAAAATTCAAAATTTTTAGTTTCGAAAATTCTGGCAATTATCGGGGCTTAAAAAGTTTAGAAGGCAGCAGGTTGGCAATGCAACTGCCACATGTTGAAGACACGGCCAGCCGCACCCACCAGGCTGCCACGCCTATATTTCCTTGCCACGACAATTGCGCTAACCATTTAGACTTGGCCAAAACACAGACACACGTTCCACGCTTGGCACCACACTTGGCTGAGAGCGGACTTTAAACTCGTTGCTATTCCAGTTAAAACTCTCTTTCTTTCGATTGCTAATCGCTCGCTTGAATATTCTCTGTATATTTTTCGAAATATTTTTGAATTGAGTTCGCTTTGAGACCGATTTCGAAACGTTCCAAGTCCAAGGCGTGCACAGCGCTCGGCGCTCAGAGGAAAAGACAACTTGATCACAGCATGGAAAATGTTCAACTGACCGAGTGGCTGGCTAGCCTGTAGACCAGCAGTGAAGCTGCGGCTTTATCAGTTCGTGGCTCCGCCTTCGGCTCGGCACGCAGGACTCGCATTCGTTGCGGTTCGGCTTCGGTTTCGGCTTCGGTCCTCCGATAGCCTCGTGCCACCTCGATGCTCCTCGGGAAGCAACATGTTGAAGGAAAATCTCAAAAAGCCCGAGTGCAACTCGTCGCATTCCACTCGGGGAGCCAGCGTGTGTCGTCACGTGTTGCTCGAGTGAAAGCTGTGTGTGTGCCTACGCCCCGACTCGTAGCAGGATAAGTGCCACTGGGTGACTCCGAAGGAAGCTTCCATCCTGCCGCTGCCGCTGATGATGCGCGGCGTCCTCGTTCCCGAACATTGGATATCCTTCGCAGCGGAAATTATGTATGACGAGATATGTATTACTTTGCCATCGAACAAAGGGAATGCGCTTCGCTCGCTATTCTCCTGCCGCCTTTCAGCTTAGCCGTGAGTTTTCATCAGCATTTGGTAATTGAGGACGCCGAGCTTGTTTTTAGTTTCTTATTTTTACAGAGCAAGAAAATGTTACAAAAATATATAAGGGGGAGCTAAGCAAAGTATCATAGAATATGATTTATGTATATGCCTTTTGATCACTTAAATCACTTTTAGGCGCTTCGTTTCAATTTAAAATATAAATCATTGTACACAAAATTAGGAACTATATTTTAAAGGAATTTCACTTAGATCTTTGCAAAACAGAAAAGAAACTCCTACGAAATTCCTTAAAATATTTTATTTTAAATAGAAAATTTGAACAACCCGTATTGGAACTTCATTAAAATATTTATATTTTGTATAAAGAACGGGAGACAATTTAAAAATATATCCAAAAGATTTCTAAAATTTTATTAGGAGCCTTTGAACTTTAAAATATATTTAATTTTCATTTAGAAATATTTTTTATCTAATAAACGTATTGTTGAATAATTTCAAATAATGCCTAAAACTAAGCAATCTAGTTTGTTATTTCAGAAAATTAAATAGGAAATCCTAATTAATAGAATTTACTAAAGGGGAGTTGTAATACCACTTAAAAGCTTTCTTAAATTATGTTTAGTTTTTGTTTATTTCAGGCAATTAATTAGGCACTTCTAATTATTATTTTTACCAAATGAGTGTTCTTAAATCATCAAAGCCTGTACTATTATTAGTTATTCTTGAATATCAACTATAAACTCTTATTATATTTTTTTATCACTTAAGAAAGTGTCTGAAAAAATGCAAAAAAAGTTTGTTATTCCGGAAAATCATTGTACAACTTTTGTTTAATTTCTAAGCCAACCTTTAGAAACTTTTTAAATGTATTTAAGTTTCCTAAAGAGGACTCATTTGTATAATGTTATACTAAGGAATTTATATACCAAATAAACTCTTTCAAAAAAAAATTTACAAAAATATAATTTCCAAGTATAAATATTTTTCAGCGTGTTTTTAACCATTTCCCTATCCTAAACCCCACCCCATCCTCCTTTTTTGACTGATAGCGATAGCATAACTTTTTCGGTTACTCTCCAAGGTGCATTCACACATGGCTGCATCGAAGTTGCCAAAGTAGACCCTGGCTTAGAAGGTGTTCTTGCTAAAAAAGAGCAAAGCAGACAGAGAAGACAGACAAAGGGTTACAGGGGACTTTGACTGCAGTCTCCCAGTCGACGTAATGCAATTATACATTGCCTGGCGGCACAGCTCAGCGCAGCTCCTTTTGCCATGAGTAATAAGCATTTGCATTTTCACAAAATGTAGAACACTAGTCGCTGAAGAAGTTGCTGCCGCTTTGTGGAACCCCTTCTAGAGAGCGAACGGACCTAGGGCCATGTTCGTGTGGCATGGGAAACTCATGCTCATAATTTGTGCACTTTATTAATAAAGTTTGCCAACTTGGCTTGGCCCAGACAGAGTGGAAATACACAAAAGCCGGTAAAGAGGCAACTAAAAAAGAGCACAACTAAATAATACAAAAAGTTTTAACAATTTTTCAACAATAAAGCTGGTCAAAACTTGTATAAAACAAAGCTTCATTAGGTGAGGCCTTATGATCTTAAAAAGTGTGATTGATATAGGGGATTCCCCTCTTTAAAAAAGGAGACTTTAAAGATCTTTAGTTTAAAAAAAGAAATCCAGTTTCTGCTTTTGCTAAGGAAAGTGTTTATTTAATAAAACAGGAAAAGAAGGAGATGTGACCCCTCAAATCCTAGTTGTTGCTTTGCCCGCTTTGACCTTGTCCACTCTGCTGGTTGCCATTTCCATTGCCATTTGGCGGCTGCGGCGGCTGGCCATGTGGTTGTCCATTCTGGCCCTGGGCAGCAACCTGCTGGGGCAGCTGGGCCTGGGCAAAAAGGCATTAGTATTTCCTGATTGAGAAGCGCCTGCACTTTAAATCTTACCAATCCCACCACCAGAATCAAGAGGAAAATGCTGAATAATGCAAACTGCTTCATGTTGAAGTTGTAACTGAAATATTGTCACAAACACCGAGCTTTTATAGCTCTGGGTAAGCTATATCTGAGGCAATTATCAGAAAAAACCTCACTAAACAATTTGTAAAATCATTTTGTTTACATTTCAAATCGGATTTATAATATCTCAATTGCATGTTTATAACTATGGGAAGGTTAAGTGTGTATTTATTTAATGGGTTACTAATTTGGGAGATTTAAAGTTAAGGTTTGTTGTGGGAATTGAAAAATATCACGGGGTTTGCTAATTAAATATTGACAGAAGTATTATATAACAATATTTTCAAGCTTAATTTTTATAATTTTGTTTAGTAAATTGACTTCAATCTCTTGTATAATTTATTATAAAATCCCACCTCAACATGACTGATTTCCCTCTTAACTCTCTATAGTTTTCTTTGTTCTAAACCCATTTTCTTCCCAAAATTGACTTCTACCCAGCTTACACTCTCTAAATACTTCACAACCATAAGTTTTCTTCTCCGGCAAAGCAATTAATTCCAGGCATTATTATATTTTGATCGTGTTTGTCTAGGCTGAGTAAATTTATCCATTATTCAAGCTCGATTTTGTGAGATTTTCTATTTTTGAGGCTCCGTAGCCTCTGACTGACATTACCTACGTTTTTGTAAAGGTAACCCGAGTAGCACCCACTTGCCTTTTGCCTCCTCGCCCACCTCTCTCACCTGTGTGCTATGCAAATCACCTTGGGGCCACGGTCTCGGGCAAAGCAATTTCGCTCAACATTTTTCGGCGAGTTGACTGGCAAAATGTCTTCGGTTTCAGTTTGAGATTAAATTTTGCCCAACCGTTGGCCAAACAGCAACAAGACTTGCTAGTTCAACAAAGGCAAAAAAGGAGGAAAAGGTGGAAAAGTCCACCCCCTATAACCACCTGCCATGTGTGGTCACAGGGGAGAGTGTGTGTTCATGGAAAAACTGATGGTTTTTTGGCTGTTTTTATAGATTTTTATATGGGTTTTATATGAGTAAATGTTTAAGGTAGGTAATAGAGGAGTTATAGATAAGTTATAGCCATATAAAAAATTGTTTAAGTTGAGATATAAAAGGTTAAAAAATATTATTTAAAAAATTAAAAATTAGAAAATGCTTCAAAATATTTTATAATTTTATAAAAAGTTTTTCATCTTTGTTCCTAACTAAAAATAAGTTAAGCTAAGAAATAAATGGTTTAAATAGTTTGTTATATAATTAGAAAATCAATATCCCATTAAAAATTATATTAATAAATAAATAGAAGAAATATTAACCTTAAAATCTCCTACCAAATGTTCTCTAATTTTATCTTAATCTGTACACCTTTTTTTCTTAACTAAAAAACCCTCAAATAAACCCCAAAACTATTTCCTTTTTTCTACCTGTGCACCTGTCAAGTGTGTGCTCTTCGCTCGATAATAAATGCTCTTGTGTCGGCAAAAATATGAATATTGAATATGCCCATGGCCGCGGAATGAACCGCAGAATAAACCGTGGCAAGAGCCATAATGCCATATATCCATAGCCTGAATTTCTAGCAAGAAAAGGATATCAACGGTAGCAGTTTTCGTAGAGGACCAAGACGACACCAGCATACATTCTGGATGAGCACTAATGAAGTCTCAGCTCTCCTTGTCCCTTACAGGCTGGCGCTGGCTCATTGTTTGACTTTGACTTTGCCACTACTACCTTTCACTTGCCAGTTTAGAGATTCTTCAGGCACTCCCACATTTTCTTGCTGTTTTTCCGCCTTCCCTACCAGTGGCAACGCCCACTTTTCTTCCAAGTTGGTTACTCACAAATGTTTGCTCAGTCGCAGAGCTTTGTCCTTTTGGCCCCAACAGCCTGCCAGCCAGCCTATTTATTTATGTTTATAATAGGATTTTTATCAAACTTTTCCCCGAATTAATTTTGTAATGAGTATTTAAAAGACACTCGCATTTGGACAAGCAGCCGAGCATCAGAGTAGCAGAGCAGCAGCGACAGGACACACACAAAAGAGCGACCCGCAGCGAGCAGTTTTTGGTGTTTGTCTTTTGACACGCCCGATGCCCACTCAACTTTCTACAGATGGGACAGGACGATGACGAGGATGAGGAGGAGGAGAAGGAGGAGGAGGACCAAGACCAGGCACCAGGATGTGGCAGTCAACATTTATGACGGATATCCTTTAGGTTGGGGTACGTTAAGTTGTCTGCCCTTCTCGAGACAATTATATAAGTACGTATATATATTTTTAGGGTTGATCCTTTTTTATCCTCTTAATTGAAATTGATGTTTTTGAAGGCTTTTGAGTTGGATAAATATAATGTGTAATTATACTTTTAAAAGTTTGGTCGGTTTGGGAAAATAAAAAGGCTAACAGGATGTTTAGAGAGTAAATAAAGGTTTGATTATATTTATTAAATATTAAAAAATATATCAATTGTAAACATGCAATTTACCCTTAAGATCAAGCCATTGAATAAAAAATCTATATTAAAATAGGCAAAAATGCATTAATTTCTAGGTTAACAAATCTGCTTAACAAAATTTTAATATAAGAAATCAAGTTCTTGTTCAATTTTCTAGAATTTTTTCGATGTTTTGATTTTCAAAAAAATATTAAAAATTTGTTTTTTTTTCTGGACATGGCCACAAAGACTGGCCTGTTCATGCTGATCAAGAATATATATGGGTTATGGGGTCGAAAATGGCTCCTTCACTGTTTTAAAATATGTGTTTATAGTTATGTTTATAAATATTTATATCATATATTTAATATTTATTTA
>JAEIIJ010009342.1:0-17518 GCA_018904815.1 Drosophila ogumai | reverse complement strand
ATATATTTTATATTTTTAATTATTTATTCATTTCAAACTGCTTTAATTTCTTTTTATCCAAGGCGAGTGCTTTTGTTTTCCTTCAAACTCGCAGTGGGAACTTGTACTTGTCACCAGTCCCCACCTGGATTGGGCACATATTCAATGAACAGAAGAACCTCCTGCAACGGGTAACGAAACACGCAGGATGAGGACTCTTTTAAACTAATTCTCCGCCGAAGATCCAGATCCATCTTGCTCGGCCGGAGTCGGAGTAACTGGAGCCGAGGCATGGGGCAGACGTCTGACATACTCGTACAGCTTCGGGTGGGGGCAGTCGTAAATCGAGAAGTACGTACGGGTGCGGCTGCGCACTAGCGGTGGCGGCTGAAACTCCCCGGCAAATTGAGGTGGCGGCGGCAACGGCGGCTCACTACCAATGCACAGCTGCTGACGGATCTCCCTCACCTCGGCTATGAGCTTGACCATGTCGTCGTTATTCGTCTGCACCTTAAGCGAATGCCGCTCGCCTGCCGGCAGCAGGCACGGAAACTGCCTAAAGGGCGGCTGTTCCTTCTTGAGCACCTCCTGGTTAGCTTCCAGTTGGGTCCAGCGGTTTATGTAGACTTGCCTGCGCTTGGCGTCCACATTGCCGCGTGCAGGCTGGGGTATCTGGGCAGTGGCATTACCTCCATCATCGTCTAAGGGCACGTATAAGGTATCGTAATTGCGCGGCCCATCACCTCGCTTCTTGGTCTTGGGGCGATCGACCGGATACGGGGGATTCACCCACCTCCGGACGGTGGTGGTCTTGGCTGCCTTGCCAGCTGGCTGCGGAGCCTGCTTGCCGTATACGTTGAAGCTCTTCAAGATCTTGGGCTTGTTGCAATTCCAAACGCGAGGCAGCGGTGTCTTCGGGGCTACCTTAACAGGTCCACCTGCCAGTGGATCTTTACCGCCTGCGAGTGGTCCAGGTTTTGGGCAGTAAGCGGAATGCAAGGCGCGCCCGCTGGTGTAACGTGCCACAGCTATAGAGGATGAGGCTTCCGCCTTGCGACGCTCGGTAATCACTTTGGGCATCTTGTGTTTTGTGGCTTTTTCTCCCGGCAATCCAATAGAAAATGCTGGGAACTGAGCTCGAGCAATGTGTTGTAGTCTGTAGCTGGATCTGGAAGTGACTGAACTAAGGCTGGGGGATAGCTGAAGTTAAAGCCAAAGCCAGTTTGTTGAGGGTTCGATGCATCACACGGCTAACTAGATCTGAGTTTCTGTAAGGGACCTCGAGCAGGAGACATGACAAGGTGAGCATGTTCGAATACTTTAGTGAATAGTTTACCAGAAAGAAGTCAAGCCAAGCTGTCGAGTTTTCCCATCTTAAAATTAAAAACAAAAGACTTGTAATAAAAACACACTGAAAACCAAAACATAAAACAACACAATCTTTTTGTTTTTCGTTTACACAGCTTTAATGTTAAATTTAGTTGTGTATGTTCACTTTTATTACAATATAAATTATTATTTATATTTAATAATACATTATTAGAGTCCAAGTCCTAACACTTCTTTTATACCGCATAATATCGAAGCACTCGTATTCAGTTTTGTTTTTGTTTTTTGTTTTTTTGTCCATATTAACATTGTTTTAAAAACTCGCATTTGGTGGATTAAAAAATTGTTACCTTGCTTTCGGGAAAGGGGGGTTTATTTTATATTTAAAGTGCTCTGGAGAAAGGCAATAACAAAATAATTAGATGCCTTGGGAGAAGCACGCGTGTGTGTATGGAGAGTATGTGATAATTTCTGGATTTCATTTAATTTACTTAATTTCGGTTCGTTTTCGTTTAGGTTTCGTTTAAGGCTAAGCTAGGTTACTAAGCTCCCTCGGCTTTGCGGAACTGATCGGTGTGTGAGTGTGTGTGTGGTACAAGAGCAGTGTGTGTGGGTGGAAATCTGTGATTTGGTTAAGTTTCGTTTCGATACAGGTTTTAGTTTTAGTCATGTAAACATACATAATTAAATAGATATATATATATAATAAAATAAATATTAGTACAAAATGAAATGCAAATCATATAAAGACTGTTTTTGCATTTTAAATTCATCTTCACGCCCCCAAAAAAAAATACAACGTACATAAATTATAGGTATTACAAGAGAGAACCCGGGGGTAAAGTGAGGATTACACATTACAAATGTCTAAAAACATGCACGACGCAGCAATAAAAAAAAAAATAAACACGCTCGGGCGTAAGGATCATTATAGTTACGGGGAATATGATGTGGTTTTGGTGCAGTTTTAATTTTTTATTTAATTAAATTAATACAAATTAAATACAGTTTTGTGGCCTTTCAATAAATACAATGCGCCATCAACTCGCCCTAGCGAAAATCTCATCAGTTGCGGGTTTGTTTTAGGGATTTCCATTAAGGTAGCAATGTCGCACTCAAGACTATTCTGGGTGGCAACTATATATATATTAAATGGAATCTTCTATTATGCATAATAGTAGAGCGTAGAACGTATGTATATGCATGTAAGTGGTAATTAAAATATAGTAAATGTCTTTTTCTTTTACAAAAGTATGATTGCTTTGAAATCATAAAAGTAATAAGAATCCAAGAGGGGGAGCCTTTTAGTGTTTTTATGTGGGTTTTTGTTTTTTGTTTTATGTTTCATGTAGCTGTGTGTGTGTTCGTTGTGTGTAAATTATGGTTAATCTCTTCCGGTGCCTAGTTTCTAGTTTAAAAACTTAATAGACCGGCGAATAGATCATCTCAGGGAAGTCCCTCCGGCAAGTCTTTATTTATTTGAACCCCCTAATGGTCAAATCGGCTTGAAAGAATGAGGCTAGACTACGAAGAATTTGCGGAAAGGGCCCAGGACAGTCCTTTATTCTCTGATTTACATTCCGTATGCTGGGTGTGCGTGTGTGTGAGTGCGCGCTGAAGAGACTCTCGTCTTTCTGGCTCTCACTGTCAGTGGCTGTTCCACCCAATGAAATTTTTAATTTAAGGCATGGAAATGCGCAGATAAAAGGTAGCGTGCTGCCTGCCTGGGCAAATATCGAATACAAACAGTGTAACAGTGCCTTTAAAAAATATATAGAAATGAGAAGCCAGAGAGTGTACGAGTCGTGAATGATTTGGAATTGGTGTGGATATGGTTTGGAGTGGGTGAGAATTTTGATTCGGTTGGAATGGGGGGATCATCACTAACGCTTGCTATTCGGATTCAATTTGCAGGAGAGCATCTCCTCCTTGGCCAGCTTAGCCCGATACTCGGCCATCATGTCCCGGCACTGGATGGCAATGTCTAGGAGCTGGGAGAACATCGATTCGCCGCGCTTGCAGTATGCATCCTGATCGTAGTCCACATAGTTGGTTAGGTTGTACAGGGCCTTCGATTCGGACAAAAAGGTCTCGAGATTGGCGTTCACGGTCCGATGATACTCCACCACCATTTCCTCCGTCTGTTGCAGGTCGTCAATGGCCTGGTGCTGGACAATAAGCTCGTCGGACATGTCATGTTCCTGCAGATGGCATAGTAATGTTTGGATTACTAATAATGTGACAAACGGTTGCGCGGGATGATCATTTTAACGATGAGGCGAAGATCTGTCGCTATTGACATGTTGTAAGGCTAAAGTATAAATGTTTATAATTTGAAATAGTTTTATTTATGACGAATCTAATCTGTATCACCTCAGGATCGGGGTCGCATATTTAATAAACATCCTCAACATCCTTCCAATAAGCAACGAGTAACTAAACTAATATTGCTTCGCCGATGTACCAGAACAGCTTGGCAGCTCCCCGGCAACTTGAGGCTTCGACGGGGACACCTGCTCACAGATCTCCTTAACCTCGGCTATGAGTTTGACCATGGCCCCGTTATTTGGTGGCACCTTAAGCGAATGCCCCTCGACACCTGGCACTGGGCGGGCATAGGGCGTGGTCTTCGGCTTCTTGCGACGCTCGATGGTAGTTTTGGGCATCTTGTAGTCTTTTATGCGGGCAATCAAATAGGAAATAGACTCGAGCAGTGTGTGTGTTTTGAAGCCGAAGCTGATTTGGGAAGTGACTGAGCTAGAGCTAAGGAAGCTAATGGCAATGCCTGCTTGGTAAGTGTTCGATGGATAAAATTGCTAACTAGATCGAGCTCTCCTATACTAAACTAATATAAGGGGATCTAAGTCAAAAGTTCAGCAAGGGCTGTGACCACGATTATGGATTAGGAACATGTTAAACTAGCTAATACTCACGCTCAGCGAACTCAGCATGGCCAGGTCCATGTTTCTGGCATTTCCGTTCTTATTATTATTGTTGTTGTTGTTGTTGAGACCCGCTGTCGAATGACGCAGCGACTGTGAGGCCTGCGGATGCTGGTGCGAGTGCGGATGCACCTGGTGATTAAGTTCCTCCTCCTCCTCCTCCTCATCGTCCATGATTTCGATTGCCTCAGAAGTGTCACCGACCGGTCCACCGATTTCGGCCACATCCTTGACCACCAGCTCCTTGACACGATCCGCGTAACGCAGTGTGTTGAGCGTGTGCTCGCATGAACTCAGACCTGGCGAAATCATAGCAATCATGCAGGTCTTGCTGTTCTCGCCAATAAACGAGTCGCGCAAGACCTGCGTTAGCTTCGAGACACGGAAGGGAAGGTGGGCAGACTGCTTTCCCAGTGCTCGGATGCACTCCTTAAGTGCCAAGAGTGATTTGTTGATTTCGGCGCCCTCCAGGCGCGTCTGTCGGTCGGCCGAGGATGTGTCCACGCCACGCTCGTTGCCAGCCAAATCGATAAACGAGAACTTGCCATGGATCTTGGTGGAGCCCATGGGCCGGAGCACAATCTGAAAGACGGCATGCGAACGCGATGAGTTTGCGTTGGCCGACGTCTGGCCAGATGTACGGGCTGTATTGCCATGCTGGATTAGCTTCAGCACCTCCTCGACGCTGTCCACCACCTTCTCGGTGAGGCCCACCACCTGAACCTGCTGTTTGCCGTCCTCCAGGACTCGCAGTTTCTGCTTCTCCGCCAAGAGATCAAATACCTTGCCGCTGTATATCTCAAAGAAGCTGGCCGAGACGACCAGGTTCATTGATCGATAACGGGGCGTATTCAGGGTGACAAATACGTCCTTAGCGGCCATGGCATAAATGCCATTCTTACAGTTTTGGACTTTGCCATTGAACTCGCCGCCCATGGTGTGCGTTTTACCAGATCCAGTCTGGCCATAGGCGAAGCAAGTGGCCATGCCACCCTCAAAGATGGTCTTAACCAACGGCTTCGCTGTGAATCTGCGAATAGATAAAGGTGGTAATGAATAACAAGGATGGCATTAAAGTGGTAATAAGTCATCCTTTTCCCCGATTAAATGACAATAAGCAATGATAAGGGGTCATCTAAAGTAGCCTACTCCTGCAAAGATTACTTATTTGTTCTGTTACGTTACTTTTTAAAGCTCTGTTGAGATTACGCATAGGGATTCACTTGCTTTCGCCGTGACGTCGTTTCGTAGCCTCTATAGGCGACGTTACGTTACCTCCACTTTCCTCCGCCTCCCTCTTAACCACAAGCAGCCATTGACTCATGCGCAAAGGCCGGAAAAAGAAGTTTGTTGGCGGAGCAAAGAAAGAGAAGAGAGAGAGAGGGCAGACAACAATGAGACAGCCAAAGAAAAATAAACAAAGCGCGCTAACCGAGAGCCGCTTTAATTCAATTGAAGGCAACATACACACACAATTACACACTAATGAACAAATGCCGGCCCAAAAGGCAGTTACTTTTCGAAATCTCTTCCGCTGGCAGAATCCACCAATTTAGAGAGAGAGCGCGAGTTCGAACGCAAATCGGCAGGTTCATAGTGAATGACCTAGAGGGGTGTGGGGCAGCGGGGGCAGTGACAGACAGCGGGCTTTTTCTGTTAGTCATACGAACAACAAAAACAAAAAATATATAAAACAAACTTGGCTATTTCGGGAGCGACCGCTTTCAGTTGCATGTGCCTCTCTCGCTGTCTCACCTCTTTCTGCGACCGTGTGTGTGTGTGTGTGCGTGTGTGGGAATGAGTAGCTTAGACAGAGATACCCAAGCAATGTGGAGCTAGTAACAGTGACTCTGGAATCACAGTGACCGTGAAGCAGTAATTGTCTGAATAAGATAATATAACGAAAACTACCAAGTCAGGTTCTCTCAATATTGATGGATTAAATTGACCCACTAACTTCCGTAAAAGGTGCTCATTTAATAGGAAATACATGAATACTCATAATTATTTTGAACTAAGTGTAAAGTAAACAATATCCTAAAATCACTGATGAGTAATCTTTGCTGATTAACCAACTTCCTGTCAAAACAGAGGGAATGGCAAGTTCGATTGCATTCAGTTTTTGATAAAGAGCTTTGCGATTAGAAAACTAGAATCAATAGAAAACAGTTATTCATTTGGACAGACTATAAAGTAATCAAAATCGAAAGATATTAACTAAAGCAATATCGACAACAACAAAATGTAATGTGGAAAGGAAAGGTTCCTTGCTCAGAATTGCTTATTGGCGTTAATAACTCGGTGACAAGGCTAACGCTGCTCGAGCTACATCACTACATAAATCCTTTTATGCTGCCTCTGGCTTTAAAAGGCAATGAATTTGGAGTCGGGTTTTTTAAGATGCCCGCCCGCAGCTAGAATTAGAATGAATATACTCACTTGTACACCATGGCGTTGTCGCATGTGTCGTTGAAGGCGTAGTCAAAGCGAAACTTGTGATTCTCAAGGAACTTGGTGAGGTCCACCTTGGCGCGTGGCTCGTGCAGGATAAGCACGTCCTTGCGCGGCACCGAGATGACGTCGATCTCCTTACGATTTATCTCCTTACGGCTGATGGGACGTTTGCGCACACAGACCGTAATCTGATGATCATCCACGGACTGTCCATCCAGCAGCGGCACAAACTCCATAGTGCTCTGGTACTCTCGTATCATCTGCGCCGTCTCCCAGTTGGGATTACCCGGATCTTGGTTCATTGCCGCCACCTTCTCCTCCCTCATCTCGGCCTGGCGGGCGCGCCGCTTCTCGCGGTTCTCCTTAAGCCGTTCCACCTCCTTGAGAGCGTGCGAGCGCCGCGATCCACCGGCACCGCCCTGCGATGTCGTGTTGCTGGCTTGCGATTGGGTCTGGGCCTGTGATAATGAAGCAGCAGAAGCAGCGGCTGTAGGGCCGGGATTGATTGTGCTATTGGAAGCGGCCGAGGCGATGCGCGTCTGCTGGCCGCCGGCGGCCGTGCTGGTGGACTGCACGAAACGGGGTCGCTGCAGGCCCGTTCCCGTTGCCGGAGCGGTTGTGTTGCTATTTGTATTGTTGATCGTGTTGGTGGACTGGCTGTTGCCCAGGGGATGCGGAATCGAGGCCTCTTGGATTTTGTTCATATGGGTGCCGACCAGGGTCATGCGATTGGTGATATTACCACCACCGATGGCGGACTGCGTGGGGTTGCGCGATAGATTCATCGGGGCGGTGGCCTGCTTCTTCGGCTCGGGAGCGGCATGCTGCTCCACAGCATCGCCGGTTAGCTCCGGATTCAGCGACAATATGGCGTCCAACTCCACCTCTTTGCCTTTGGTCTCGCCGCGCTCGTACCATTCGACTGTGATGCATTTGCCCAGCGTGTTAATCACCGCCACCACGGCCATGTGAATGCGGCCATCGGTGCGCTTGATCTTCACACTCTGCCCCACCGTAATCATGTCCATCTCGATTCTGGACCTGGACTGCCTAAGGTCGCTGCTGCGTTGTGTGCAATTTGCAGTTGTGTGTAGTCCTTTCCTCTCTGGTTCGCACTGCTTTCTGGTGCTCGCTAGTCCCGTTAGACGTAGACAGTGTCAAAACGGCTTGGTAGATGCAAAACGAAAATTCTATGATAAAAAAAAGAGCACGAAAACAAAATTAGTTCAATATTTTCCGGGGCCCAAACAGGTATGAAGTGTTGCTCACAATAACTTTAAATGAAACTCAATACAGGAGATTCAGGGGGCACTCGATGATTTTTTAGGGAACTGCAAACGTTTTGGAGTTTGCAAGTTCGTAAGTTCGTGTTAACTCTACTGCTTCTTCTTCGCCTTCGAGGTCGCCGACAGCGTCTGTTTGGTGTGTGTGCGAGTATGCCAGTGTGTGTGTGTTATGCCTGCATGTGTGCGCTTAAACCAAATTTAAATGCCAACTGTCGCTTTGGTCGCGTCTGGCAACGGATAACAAAACAACGGATTGCAGGAAGAAGAGGGAAAACTAATAGGCGAAAGGTGGGGAGGGAAAAGGGAGAAAGATGGGTCAGAGCCGAGTCACAGATCGCCGCCGTTTTGCCGCACTGTGCAACACTGTCGCGCACATAGCGACACATATGCAGCGAAGTGCCAAAAAAAATAACACAAAAAACACAGTTAAGCGAAAAGTTGGCAAGGGGGCTGCAATAATCAATGGCTTTACGTTAATTAGATGCAGGCGGACAACATTACGTTATCGCTTTACGTCATACACGGCTCCCACACTACCAATACTCACACACGCACGCACAACACACATGGACCAACACAGCGAAACAGACGGTCGCGGAAATGTAATTGAATTTTTGCAATCTGCTGCTTGCTGTTCGCTTTGCGCTCACCTTTGCTGCTGCGCTGCTGTCCCAACCGCTACAATGTATTCGCACTTGCCATAAAAAAACGGGACGATTTACCGACCGATCACAACGAAATATCACAAAATGTGTTTCAGTAGTTTTAATAGGCAGAGCGAGACCAGATGTCAACAATTTTGTAGTTTCTCAGTTCGACATTGCTATTTGCCACTCGGCTTGCTGCCTATCGCAATCGTTATCGGTGCCAGTGCTGGTAGCCGGTCGATGTATTTGAAGCAGTACGTTGCTAGGTTCTAAAGGGATTTCCAACAAGGACTATTTATACAATTGCGAATTGAAAACCCCATTTTTGCTAGTAGTTGCAATATAAATTAACCGAATCGATTGCCGGTTGGCCATAGCCAAAGTCACAGATGTCTGGTCTGTCTGCGATAACGTATCGATACCAGCTCGAGTGGTGCTCCGACCATCTCTAGTGTCAAGAGATTTGTTTGTGCGTAGAAAGGAAAGTAAATCGCTGAATTGGAAAAAGATAGCGAACCGCGCGTCCCGAACACCAGCAAACTGCCAAAGAAGACACGGTGAGTGGTTGGGATCGCACCAGAGCACCGTTTGACGTGCCAACATCGCCTGCAGAGACCGCAGCAGCAGCAGCAGCAGCATGGACATCATGGACATACAGGCCGTTGAGTCCAAGCTGAGTGACGTCACGGTGACACCAATTCCACGCTCCCAAGTGCAGAACTTCTACAACTACCAGCAGCAGCGGGAACAGCGCGAGCAACAGCCCCAAATCCAGATCTCAGCCATCCACCATTCGCGCAGTTCTGGCTCCAATTCCGGTTCCGGTTCGGCCGGCCAATCGGCCACGGATTACTCTACGGGAGGCAGCAGCGGAAAGCGGGATCGCTCCTCGGCCAGCGACTATAGCAGCAGCAGCAAGCAGAGCTCTGCAGCAGCAGCGAATGCAGCCGCGGCCGCTGCAGTTGCCGCTTTGCAGTACTCACCGCAGTTCCTGCAGGCCCAGCTAGCGCTGCTCCAGCAGCAGTCCAATACCACAGCCACGCCGGCAGCAGCAGCGGCGGCGGCTCTCTCGCTGGCCAACATTGCGGCGGCCACCAACGGAGCACGCAGCTCGGGCGGCGTGGGCTCCAACTCGAGCAGCAACAGCAATGGCAACAGCATGGGCCTGGGCCTTAACCTGAGCGCCTCCCAGCTCAAGTACCCGCCTCCCTCCACGTCCCCGGTGGTGGTCACTACACAGACATCGGCCAACATTACCACACCGCTGACGTCTACGGCTAGCCTGCCATCGCTGGGCACTGGCAATGGGTTGACCAAGTACGCCCAGCTGCTGGCTGTCATCGAGGAGATGGGACGCGACATTAGACCAACGTATACCGGGTCGCGCAGCTCCACCGAGCGGCTAAAGCGTGGCATTGTCCATGCCCGAATTTTGGTGCGCGAATGCCTGATGGAGACGGAGCGAGCGGCGCGTCAATGAGAGGAGGAGTCCCTGGCACCGCATCTGGCGACGCCGGATTGAAACGGCCAGGCGTCGTACGTACCATCAATGACTAGGTTAATCTCCCTAACCGGGCTAGGATGTGTCGATAATAACGATGATATAAGGAATCTCAAGCAGAAGACGTTGATTTATCCTTGGAAATATCCGAAACAAGATTTAGTGTGTCGAAAGAACTTCTCTATTTACAAATTCCTTTTAAAATTAATGAAATTAAAACCGATTCCCAGATATCGACACATCCTAATCCCGATGTTCCCCAAACAAAAACTAAGCATTAAACTGTAGCGATATACTTGAAATAACTTGTAAGCAACCCCCACTGACCTGACCTGATCCCCTTTCCAACTTGAATGGCTCTCGGGCCGCTGCCGGACCATAGTTAAAGAATGTTTAGACTAGCTCAGGTTACGAATCGGTTAATATATAAACGCTATATGCTCCTTTCGTTCACCTTATACCACAATACATATACTATACACATATATATATATATAGATATATATATATCTAAATGTAATCGTAGGCTTAAGAGAAGGCAAGCACCTGCTGCTGCTGCCCAGAGATACGTGTGCCTGTGCGTAGAGTGTGCAGTGTGAATGCGAAGGAGCGGATCAGCCGCACGGCCAGTAGGATCGTTCGTCACTGCCGCCGCCTGGGGTTGTCCCTCCTAGTTATTTTAGACAACTATACAAATTCAAATAGAGATATAGCTGAGAGAAAGAGATATATATGTATACATCATATATACCCTATACATACTTGTTATGCAAGCAAACAAACACACAAGCCATGTGCACGATGACGAATGGTGAATGGTGAACCTGCAACAAATTTAGTGGCAATTGACACGGAGAATCTTTATATATATACATCTATATATGCATAGGACAACAACTTGTATATTTACTGAATGTATGAGACGAGCAAATACGACTAAGTTCAAGCCTGTATACCAAACCGAAACTGGACATCCAAATCGAAATAAATGCGCAATTTTGGTTTTTGTAAGTCAAGGTTTTTTTTTACTTTTTTACTTGGTAAAGTTATGTAGGAAAATCAAAGCTTCCTTTCGGTTCAGCAATCCTCGAAATAGGAACAGCAGGAAGGATATGGCTGGGACAAGTCCTCCTCCACCTCCTTGCAGACCTTGCGGGAGATCGTCCTGGGACACCTGCGTTACACACCTCAAGTGAGAAAGGACTCAACAAAAAAGGGAGGCGGATAAGAGCAACTTACGCATCGAGCGAATAGGCCCCATTTCCATGGCACTCGTATTCCACACATCTACCTTTCGGCGTGTACTTCTCTCCAGCATTTAACTTGTGACCGTCAATGTTGCATTCCACTGAGAAGGAGCAAAGGAATCAAGATGATGATAAAGCCAGAAGTAAGCCAGGACTCACCGCCAAACACCAGCAGGGCGTGGGCGCTCAACACCAACAGGCATAGCACAAACGTAACCGACTCCATCTGGCCTCTGGAAAAGGGAAAACCGATCTGATGATCGACCAGTAGCCGCCGGACTATATATACAATCGATTAAATTGATTTACGTCAAGATTATAGCCCAGAGAGCGGGATGTAAAGTAAAGGTGAATATTACTAGTCACGATTCGATTAACTAGATGAGATTAACTTATTAACTAAACCAACTGGTAATGCTAAGATGCTTTAAGTAATTTATTCAGATTTTATGCTGGAGTACTCTTAACCCCAGGCTTTGGCTTTACAGCACATAGAGTTCTGGTTTCTGGATGTAAACAAATCAATACTAAAAAGTATTAAAAAAGCTCAGGTTTAAGTTAACTTCCACTTTAAACCACCAGTTAATGGCACAAATAATTCAAGTTACTTTGGTTTTATTGCAATCAATTTTATTTTTTGTCTTAGTTTAGCAATTGAACTTGGGACAGCAGTCGGGATACGGCTTGGTCAGATCACTTTCCATCTTGCACGGCTTTAAATTCTGAACCGATGGGCATCTATGTTGGACGACAAACAAGTATTAAGTGGAGGCTTCAATTTCTGGAGCAAACTTACGTCTTGGCCGCTAGCTTCTTGGGTCCC
The DNA here is from genome assembly GCA_018904815.1 of Drosophila ogumai. Classification (NCBI taxonomy): domain Eukaryota; kingdom Metazoa; phylum Arthropoda; class Insecta; order Diptera; family Drosophilidae; genus Drosophila; species Drosophila ogumai. The sequence goes on along the minus strand of JAEIIJ010009342.1, from coordinate 5,310 downwards.
TGGCAAGTGTATTGCAAGCAACGCTCCGGCGGGCTATACGTCTGTCCGACGCTAAGCTTCTGGCCAGCAATTTCGCAGTCCGCTGGGGAGAAGAGAAAGGTGAGCATATGTATTGTTGGGATCCAGGGATCTTCTACCAACCGGCAAAAACGAGGAGCGAGTGGGCGCCAAGCACCAGCAGGCAGAGCACAAATGTCACCGACTTCATCTTGTCATCAGAGAGAGAAGCAAACTGATCTGACAATTGCCCAGCTGCCCAGCTATATATTCTTTGGGCTAGTTCCTCGCCGCGATTAGATTGAAAGGTCAGGAAGATCGTCTGCGTCAACAGGCTGGGGTGTATCAATATTAAAGGTGGAAAGTTCTTGTTAAATCTGGCACAACAATTGTTCAGATATAGTAGCTGTTGGTATATTAGCACTCTCCTAGCAGCTGGTAGTATTATGTGGAACATTTTGGGATTGTTAAGGAGGGTGGTACCCCATTTAAATTTTATTTAATTTAAGATTTCAAAGAAAATTATATATTTATGATTTGCAGAGAGCTAATGCCTCAATAATTTTAATTTATTGCGAATTTTATTAAAATATATATATTCGAAATCCATCTTAATGCTAATCGTTTCACCGCCACTATAGCCTCAAGACAGAGAGTATAGTTAACTGGGGCACTCGAGCTGCGGACAGCAGGCGGGATATGACAGCTCAAAGTTGCTGTCGGTGAAATGGCAGCCAGGTCGTGGAAACGACTGTTTGTCACAGCTGGAATGGATTCCAAGGATGTCAATTTGAAACATATATAAATTCACATTCTACTCACTGTCGGATCATCAGTAGATAGTCGTCGGTGCATTCCACACGAACGCAGTAGTCGTCATAGCCGGTGGGCAGAAGGAAGCCGTGCAGGGGAACGGCCAGCTGGAGCTCCTCGTAGAGACAGTGCTCCGGCAGTGTTGGATGCTGGGTATGACCGCGATACTGGGTGCTGAAGCCATTGGCTGCCACGGCGAGCAGGAAGGCAAGGGAGCAAGCCGAGACATAGACCCACAGCGATCCGGACATGGTTAGGTTAGTGTTGGTTGTGCTGCTCTGGAGCCATCTCTTATATGGGGGCCATCCGAGGGGCGGCCTTATCAGCGCTTGGCCTATCACTAATTTCGATTGGGTTTGCCTTGCTCTCCAGCCCGAAATGGAAGTGGAAACGAAACACGAAGGAAGTTGAATCAGAGACGTTATCATTGATTGGGTCAATAAAATTGAATTTAATGCACTCTATTCTCGAGGATGTGTCTTATCTAAGACTGTGATAGCTGCGAGAGCTGCGTAAGTGAACGTAATGGTTACCTGAACAATCTGGTTATATCTAAGACCAATTTGTAGATACTTTAAATAATTCATATCTTTGTTAAGTCTAACATATAGGTGTTATCTCTTTAATGTCTTGGTTTATACTAAAATAGGAGCAACAAAATAAGAGAAAATTGATTTGATAAAAGATTCTTCAGGACTTGGTTAGGATAAGATATTTCTCTCTAATTTTGTTAGAACAACAAATAAATCCTTTAACAGGCAATTCCAGACCAGTCAATTTAGCAATGTATAAGAGCATTGCCTGTCAATTTTGTACCCATTATTCCCTTTATTATAAGCATTATTATTTATGATTATTGTTTATTTATCATATGGCAGGTGTGGTGGGCTTACCTTGAGTCTGGAATGCGTGGAGTACCTTTTCTTTGGATCGAGCAGCAGTCCCAATCATAGCACATCGAATCACATGCCACGTCCCCCGACGGATTAGCATTAATTAATGCTAATGGCTAGTCCCAGCCCCAACGCACTTGCACTCGCACTCGTGAGACCCATTACAGCAAATTAGTATAAACGAATCTCTGCCAGATGCCCGCCTGGCCGAAATTCGGATTCAGATACAGATACAGATTTGTGTGTGCTCTTTGCGGCGCGCAGCAACCTTGCCACAGTTTCTCGAACCGTGTCACTTGAGTCAGGGCTTCCCCCCCTCCGCCGTATCCCGATCCTCCCCAGAGGCAAACTCTCGCTTTCAGGGCTCTCGCTGGCTTAATTAATTTAAACTAGAGCTAGAGCGGACGCCTTAAGTCGTCGGCAAACAAAAGCAGCGTCGCAGATGCTATCTACATGTACATACACACTCACACACCACACTCGGTGTGTTTATTATTAATTTTATATAAAAGCATCAACAATTAATTGTAATTGACTCAGTCGCACGGGCAGCGCACAAGTGCCAAGTCGGATTTGGACTTGGATTCGCTTTTGTTTTTGTTTTATTTATTTATTTTTTTTTAACCCGAAACTACTCCTCACTCACCTTCTCCTTAGTTAAACATGCGGTTCGGAGTTCCTGCTATAGGCCTTGTCGGTCTGATGCTCCTCCTGGGCGTTTGTGGCTCAGCTCGAGCGGATCTATGGTATCGCGGCAATGCGGTTCACCCAGGTAAGTAATAATTTCCCTTGGTTTCTCCCTGTTGAGGATCAAATCTAAAGGATCCCTGAAGCCGTAGAACCTTTCGTTTATATTAGTGTCCCAAAGGGTTAAGGTTAATTATGGATACATATTTTTTTTATTTTATTTTATATTATTTTATCCAGACTATCCTGGCCAGTGCTATTATGAGGAGCTAAAGCAAGCCATTCCCAAGAAGCAATCATACAAGCCCATCAACAGGGAGGGCTACTGCCAGTCCATCTACTGTCGGCCGGACAATGTCCTGGAGATACGCTAGTAATTATCAAATTATATAATATTATTTACTGTTATTCAACTAACTATTATCAAACTTCTAGTTGCGGTCGCCACAACCTGGTGCCCACGGACAAATGCAAGATTGACTCCGATATGCGTCGCACCTATCCCGACTGCTGTCCCAAGCTGGTCTGCCAGGAGTCGGAGAGCAACTACATCTAGGCTGGATGAGATTCGATACGGTTGCTGTACATAAGCCGCCTAGTATTAGTCCTAGTTTTATAGTTCTTTTGTTCATTATTAAAGCTAAACTTTGTTAAATGAATATAAACACTATTAATGCCTAGCTTTGCATTAAGTTTTAAATACTTAAATACAAGAAAGCAAAGGCTTCTTAATCTGGAACTACGCAGCAAATCCCTCGCTGGCAATTATACAATTAAGAGACCCGCGCACACAGGGGCTGCTCTGGTCTGGAAATCCAGAGATTCGTCGCGCCGCCTCTCTCAGTTCTCATCTCAATCAAGGGGAAAATGCAAATTGTGGCTACTAATTTGCAAACAAAACAAACACTCAACGGCGACTAGGAGCTATAAATAGGTAACTGGTTGGCCGGCGGTCGGTTCAGTATCATCGCCACGTTACCATGATGCGCAACGTATCCACCGCCCTAGCCGCCGTTTTCCTGCTGGTGTCCATCGTGACGCTCCTTCTGCTTCCGACTGCCGATGCTGGTGAGCCCCCATCCCGCGTGAAGGATTAATATTAATCCCTCTCGCATTTGTGTAGCCAGCGAGCCCGTGTGCACCTATCGCAACTCGGAGGATGAGACCATATTCCTCAAGTATCTGCCGCTCCTGAAGCGAGGCGAGGACTATGTGGACTTTGGCAAGGAGGGCAAGTGCCTGAAGCGGGCCATCTGCACGGACACCTTCAAGACCATTGTGGAGAGGTGAGTGGTGGTGGTGAATCGTTTTGTTCAAGAATCAAAGTTACGTTTGTGTGGATATTCCAATGTTATATCCTTTTCTGTGGCAGCTGCGCCCAGCACAAGATCACCTGTGCCAACAAGGATCGTTTCACTGGCGTCTTTCCCGGCTGCTGTCTCAAGTGTCCTTAAGTTCAATATGGTCTGGGTTTTGTTTTCCAATTAAAGGTAAAGGTGTTGAGTTTAAAAAAATATATACAACTTGATTCATATTGGAATATTTGTTATATGTAATAAATTATTACAATTTCAACAGAATGAAAAAACAGAACTGTTTAAAAATTTAATGGGAAAGGTCCCTTTGTAACTCTGATTCAAAACTACATGTCACATAATGCTTAAAAGTTGAATTAATTTAAGGAATCGTCTAAAAATCAAATAAAATTATAAAATTCAGCGCTTACAAATATAATTATATTAAAATATATATTATTACAATAAAATGAAAATAAAATATTAGTTAAATAAAAAATGTATTTAGTTTTTGAGCTTAACAAACTTTTTTCAGTGCCAAACATTTAAATCAGTATTTAATTTACAGTTTTGAAGCATTAAAAAAAAGTAAATGTATTTAAAACAAATTTATGTATTAATTTTAACCAACCAAAATCACGCTTTTCTTTCCTTTTGTCTTTCCTCTTTATTGTTGTTTAATTTTTTCGCACTCTTCTTTGTTAAATTTTTTTTATTGTTTGTTTAGTTTACTTTTAGTTTGTTCTTAGATTAATAACATGACATGGATTCGGCGGCCTTCTTTATTTCGTTTTTTTAGTTTCTTATTTTTCTTCTATTTTTCTTTCTATCCTTTGGGACTCAGTTCTTTCACGTTCTGTGCTCCTTTACTCTGGCTTCGGTTTACAAAGATAGTTTATTTAAGATAAAAAAAAATAATAATAATTTAAAGTACACAAAAACGGAACAACTCAACCTGGCATCAAGCGACGAGACAAGGATGTCAAAGGACAAACACCACAGGTGGATTTATTTGAAAATGTGGTCTTCAAACAGGGGTAGTTGAAACAACTAGAGCGACTGTTTCAAACCATCTGGCGACGTTCACGGAAACAGTGAAATAAAATCATTATTCAGTATCCTGTCAATGCAATCTTTTAAAGGACGATTCGGGGACAAGCAAAGGATGTAGTTATCATCTCTAAAACTTGATAATGCAAAAGGACTAAAGTTACATCTCACGAAGCTCAAAAGAAAATAAAATATAACTGACAAAATGCAAAGTAAAATATAACGTTGCAGAAATGATTATTTTTATAAAAAACCTAGCCTCCGTTTACAAAATTCGCTCACTTCAGCTCCCTCTCGCTCACATCCAAGCGGGCACAGACTCTATCTCTATCCATCTCTCTCGCTTTACATAGTTCTTAGCCTTCCTCTTCGTATTCATCTTCGTCTTCTAGTCTGCCTGTGCTTAGTTAGTGTTTGTTTTCTCTCTCTCTCCCTAGTTTGCTATTGTTCAAAGTGGAAATGTTTCCTAAAACAAAATAAATTTCAAGTTTTTCATTTCTTTTTATTTCACTTGTTGGTTTTCGGGTTAGTGTGTATGTGTTCAGTTTCGTTTTTTTTTTTTTTTTTTTTTTTTT
>JAEIIJ010009339.1:0-10019 GCA_018904815.1 Drosophila ogumai | reverse complement strand
TATATTTATTTTGATGTAATGAAAGACTTATTGATATCGTTGAAATATCGAAAGAATTGTTAAAGAACTATCGATTTTGTTTTTGATATCATGAATGATGATGATTTCCTAAAACCTTTTTAAAACAAATGGTAAATTATTGTTCTATGTTTTTAAAGATTAAAATAAAGTTGTTAATAGCGATAAATTCGATAAACATTTTTTATCTGTTTTTATTTATCGATATATGTATATTCTATAGATTTTTTTTGTAGCATTCGATTTTTTTTTGTTTTATTTACCAAACCAAAATTTGTTCTATTAATAAATTTTAAATAATTTCAGTAACTTTTTTATTATATTTAATTTAAGAATTAAATCTGTTATATTAAAACTTTTTCTTTAGTAGTTTCCTTTTTAATAACAAAAATCTATTAAAAAAAGCCTCACAAATGCAACATAAATCGCAACGAATAGTTCTCACACATTATTACAACTTGATTAAATGGTAGAAAACACAATATTGTTTATAATAATAATACAAAATAAAAAACTATCAACTAAAAGTGCAAACTCAAAGCCTCAGCTTCAGCTGCAGCGGCTTCTTCTAGAAAATCATCATAGCTTATTGTTGTTTTTGTTGCTTTTGCTGTGCGTTTTCATTTTCATTTTGGTTTTGGCTTTTCGGTTTTTGTTGTTTGTTTACGTGTTTTATTGAAAAAGATTTTCAATGCCATTATAATGCACACACAAACATACACACACACACCGACTCGCCGTTTGTTGTAAATGCAAGCAAAGCAAACGTCCGTCTAACTGTACGACCGTCAACCGCAGACTTTGGGCCAGCGGGGCGGGCTGGCTGTTAGGGGGGAGGTTACACTGGGGGGCTGTGGGGAGGGTCTTGGGGGGTGAACACGGCAACGGCAACGCCGACTAGTGCAGCAGAGCAACAGCGCAGTCAACGGCGACGCCAACTGCAACCGCTCATCCGCCGAACGGATTTTTGTTGTTTTTTTATTTTACTTTTTTTACTAGTAACTGCCACTAAAACTCGAACGAGGGTCGCCAGGGAAATAGTATATATCTTATCAGTAGTTAAAAAATTAAAAAGGAAATTCAAAAGAAAATATAACTAGAAAAAACTATTTAATTGCTGATCGAATCTGCTTAAAGACTTAAGTTAGGTCATGACACATAAACTATAGCAAATAATATATGCTCAATTTAATTACAGTTCTTGAATGCTTAAATACATGTTTAGACTTTAAAAGTTGAAAAAACAAACCAGGCATTGAGGTAGGTTATGACTTGTAAAGTATATAGTCAGCACACTAGTGGAAATCAATTAAGATTGTGATCGAATAAATGCTTTGTAATAGAAAATAGATTAGGTTTGAATAAACCGAAAGGTAGATGAACTTTGAATGTATAAATTGAGGAAGGTTATAATAAAATATTAAGTATATTATTGCATGTACAATATATTTAATACAGATAAGAAAACATCGAAGATAATAGAAAATATTAAATTAAACAGAATTTATAACTCATACAAAAATAAATAGAGTTAAAAAATCATAGAAAATATATAAGAAAATGTAGTTAATATTAGAAAATATATTGAATAAATACGATTTTTAGCTCATAATTATATGTATAAGAAAAACATATATATTATCATAAAATATTCAAAATAAATGGGATCTTTAATTTATTCAAAATGTATAAGAAAACTTCGATCATTTAAAAAAAATATTGAAAATAAATTTATTTATTAAATTGCTTTGTGACAAAATATATAAATGTAGTATTAAAATTGTAATTTTATTTTTTTATTATTTTATTTATATTTTATCCTTTATCCCTCTGTTTAATCTCACTAACACCTCTTACTTTTCCCCCAGCTAATTGAAACATTTTCCCAGTAGCCTCTTTCAGAAATTTCTAGGCGTCTTTTTTTTTAGACAACTTTGTTAGCCACACCTTTCCCGAACCCAGGCCCCGAGTCAGAGCCGGCTTATTAATATGTTGCAAAGGAAAGTTTTTCGCCGACATGGATGGCCGGCAAATTGATCGTGCAATAATTACTGCATAGCTGCCAGTTGCCAGTTGCAAGTCTGCTGATGCTGCTCTAGCAGATGATGTTGCAGATGATGATGAAGTTGTTGCTGCTGCTGCTGCTGCTGGAAATGGAAAGCAACGAGAGGGAAAGTGTTGCCAGTTTCCATGGTGCATTTTCCCAGTTTGCCGGCTTTAGCCAGTTGCCCGTTGCCAGTTGGCAGTTTTCATTTTCCATGGCATGCCGCTAATAATACCAATCATAATAGCCGCATAATAGACACACTGACATTGAAACTAGCCTCTTTGGGCGTGGCTATAGGCGTTTGGGTTTGGCTTTTTTTTGAGAGACAGACAAGACACAGACAGAGACAAATAAAACAGGACACAGAAACTCAAGAAATAGTATGGATAAACCCTTAATTAAATAAGAAATAATCTATGAAAAATTAATGATATATGTACATTTCCGGTGAAGGTTGAATTGCTACTGGAAAACTATTCTTAAAAAGGGATACTTTTAACCGGAAAAGGGTCAAAATGTAGCTTTGCAAGGCTATCAAATGCAGCCTCAAAAATGTTGCAATTGCAGAGGCAATTTTTGTTGCGTTTTGTTGTTGCTTTTTACTATTGCAAACTGAAAACTGCACAACGGCAGCAAAAGCAGCAGCAGCAGCGTCGTCGTCGTCGTCGACGACTGCAACGACATTCAACTGATAGAAGTCAAAGTTCTGAGAGAAGGCGACAGATAACACGTCACTTGACTCGAATGGGGACATGGACAACGTGCGTGCCGCCCCGCAGTTCCTCCCCGCAGCAGCAGCAGCAGCAACTGCAACTACAACGACAACTATAGCAGCAACTACGAGTCCGGCACTCTCGAGAATCGCAATGAATTGTCGTTAGCTTCGCCATTACCCCACAGGCAGTTCACTGGGTATAGTCTTCCTCTCGCTGCCCACCCCTCGGCAGCCATCAACCCCTACCAATGCCATTCTCTCGGATCTCAGATACTGGGAGAAATAAATAATAGGAAAATAGTGTGTGAATTAACAATTCGAAATCACAGAGATTTAATTGAACATTTCTTAAAAATTCATCTGAAAAGTTTGCAAAATTTTTGTGATATTCAATAAGAGGGAAAACATAATCATAGTCTACTTTTTGACACCTATTTAATCTTTCAACCATTGTACTTTTTATTATTTAATTAATTTTTATTTATTCATTAATTCTTAGTTTGTATTATTTAATAAAATAACTGTTATCTAGTGAATTTACACCTATTACCTTTAATAGTTTTAATACTTTAGCCTTGGAAAAATATTATTTATCTTTTTATCTGCTTCCCAAGTATATTTATTCATTAACCCGAGTGTTAACCTTTTCTCTCTGTGCACTCGATTTGATTGTTAATTCGCATTTTATTTGATAGAATGTTGCGCGTATCGAACACTGCCACCGCACAATGTTGCAACGGGCTAAAAATCGCTCCGATCTCCCAGAGATTCGTTGGCAAAATAGAGGGGCGGCGTTTATGGTCGTTTGTCTGTTTTATTTTTTTGTTTCTGACGGTAGCACAAACAGCCGCAAAAAAAAACATTTTTTTCAATTTAAATTGTTTGTTGTTGGTGGTTCTGGGTTGTGTTTCGTTTTTTTTTTTTTCTACATATATATATATTTTTTTTGGTTTGCTTTTGTTTTATTTGAAATTCTCAATGCGTTGCAGTTGCAGTTAAAGCCAATTGCAGTTGTTTCTGCCGTGTTTGTTGTTGTTTCTTGGCGTGTATTTGAAAGCCAATGTCTCTGCTAGTACGGCGATTGGTTAGAATAAGGGGTGCAGAAGGTATTCAAAATAACAATAAATAAAATAATATTTTTTTCCTAATATTATTAATATTTGGCAATGTAGAAAGTCGGTTTAAAAATTACAGCAAATTAATAACGTTCCCTTGGTGGCTTCTTAACTGATTTTTAAAAATTGTAACCACAAAATCACTTATGATTGATCTGAATTTTGGTATGCAACAAGATAATGCATAATTAATAACAAGAAAGTAAAAAAAAATTTTAAAATAGGATTATCTTTAAGAAAAACTACCAATTCACTATTAATTTATCCCCAAAACCATATACAATTGATCTGAAATTTGGTATATTAAATAAATACTAATAATAAATTGAACTCTCATGTAAGAATATTTTATATTGATCTGAAATTTGCTACCCGACTTAGTTTTCCTCAACAAAGCACCCTGTATAGTGCGAAACTAACGCACAATTACCCACAGACACAAAATGCATGCCAAGAGTTGCCAACACCAGTGCAACGCAACTATCAATGCACACACACACACGTATAGCATATAGTATATAGATGTATAAACACATTGAATGCATTTTATTTGCTTAGGCATATTTTTAATTTGCGAGGAAGGAGAACAAATAATGAGTGCTACACAAAATGGCACACAGAGCGAGCGAGATGGAGAGGGACTCATACTAGCAGCAAAACATCGCCGAGCGAATTGCGAATTGCGAACTGCAAACGAATGCGAATTCACGAGTACGAGCAATAATAATAGCAACAAAATTTTCCTTTTCTAGGTCTAGGCCAGATGCACAATTACATTCTAAAATATGCACACAGCTGAATACATATATAAATATATATACATTTATTTATATATATATAAATGTACATCGCTGGGGAGCGGGCACTGCGACTGACGTCTCCAGCGGCAACAACAGGTAACACTTGGGATATAGGGCTCCCCTCCCCCTCCTCTGGCACTTGACTTCCCCATTAAATGAAAAGGGAAGATAGGTAGGTAATACACATCAAGGAATTGGGGGAGATATTATTTATATTTGAAGATATAATTATTATTTATATATAATTATTGTGTTGAAAAATTAAATAAAAGGGAAGCAACGAATTGGTATAAATATTGTATATATTCAAAGATAAAAAAAATTATTTTTATTTAAAAAAAAAAAAAAATAATATTTACAAACACCAAAAAATCGAGTAAAGATTATTATTTTATAGCATTTAAAGCTTTCAGCTTACCAAGCGTGCGGGTTCCGGTTCAAAAGCCAACAATGTCATTTGGTTATTGTTTTAATTTTATTATTTTTAGGCTTTTATATGTTGATATTATAGAAATAATTGTAATATTTAAATATTATTTAAACTTTAAAATGCAAGAAAAATTGTTAAAAATATTAAATATTAAGTAATGTAGTACTTATATCTGATTGTTAAATTATTAAAAACTTGCTAAAAATCTTTCTAAATAATTTCTGACGTTTAAATATTTTGTATATGTATGATTTGATTTTTTTGATATTTTTAAAGATTTAATCATTTTTTGACTAGTCGAACCCCCTTTACTTTAAGTATATTCTCATCTTAGTCATAAATGAATATTTAAGACTTAAGATCAATCATCTTATTTTTAAATATCGTGTCATTTATTTATAAATACAGTGTCATTTATATATAGTTTAGGAATGCATTAAAGAATTCACTATTATTATAGCTTGACTAATTCTTTTATGATAGTGTAAATCGACTGGAGAATCCGTAATGCAATATCCGTGATTATTTCACTGAAAACTTGGTCTAGTCTCGTTCTCAGTTCCTGCAAGCCATAAATATTAATATATAGAGAGGCGTTTATATATATGGCCAGATTATAGATGCACACGTTGTAGTCAGACATCCGCCTAATATTTTCTGCAATTGCAGTGGCCGTTGGCATTGCAGTTGCTTTTGTTGTTGTTGTTGCTCTTAGTTGTTGTTCTTACGCATATATGCAATTTTCGCTTTCGTTTTTCACGTTTCTGTTTATTCGCTTTGAAGGACAAGCCCCATGTGCATAGTGCCCCGAGTGCCGAGTCTTGTGCATTATGTCTATGTGTCGATGTGTCTGGGTGTCGATCTGAATACCGAACTGCAACAAGCAGCTAAAAAAACAACACTGTCTGCTTTCGAATCTATTTACGCATAGACATTTTTGTCGCATAACGAGCACGCAATAGGCCAAGACTTCTCTTACAGGTTTTTTGAGATCTCTAAAGAATTTTATCTTTTGATTGGAAAGATGGGGATAAACCCTTATAAACAGATAAAGATATTTTTAAAATTGTTAGATTTATCCTGAAGATATATCCTTATGATTTATGAACGTTGCATTTATTATTGCTTTTCTAAAGTTAGCCATAACTTAACTTCTTTTTGTGTGTTTTAGGATAACAAGCAAGGAACTCATTTTCCATTTCCTCTAATTTTCATATTTTCCATATAAAACCCCTATTCCCTCTCTCAAATTTTCACCCCTTTATGGCTTCCATCATAAAATGTGCTAAATTCGCCTGAAACACACACATCCAATTATTATTATTATTTTTTTGTTCATTTTTTTTCTGCATTTATGACACACATACGATGCAAGACAGTTTTCCGCTTATTTTCCCCCATTTTTTTCGCCATTTCCCGGCGCACTCGCTAATTCCCCAAGAGAGTGTAGAGCGAGATGGACAGCCATCGGGCATATCCGTTGCAAATACTGTGTACACAGTTGTTTGTGGCATATACTATATAGTGCTTCGATTCGGATGTATGTCGGCGCGATCAGAAGGCTAGACGCAGCAGATGACGGATTAGATTGGTAGAGTCCAAGGGGGAAGGGAAGGTGGTGGAAATATATACATAAGTGGGACTGACAGGAGGAAATAATTAGGGGCAACACGTCGATCAATTAAACGGAGGAACAAGGGGGTGGGATTGGAATTTCAAAGTGTACTAAATAAGATCTATTTTAAATTGGAAAATGAATATAGAAAACGTAATAATTAAGGTTGTTTTGAATTTTGATTTATCATTGAAAAGATATAATGTGGTTTCTTAATTAATAAGATCCTTGAAAAGTCCTTGTAATACTTTTTTGTTAATAAAGGTACTTATGGAAGGGAGTCTGTTATCTCTTTTAAGTCATCATTTAATATTAAGATTAGGAAAGGTTTTGAACTAATTTCCTTAGGCATTTTATATATTTATTCGGTATATATGTTATTTGTTTCCAAATTATTAATATCCTCACGTTTTGCATTTTTTATGTTAAGCTAAGAAATCACCCAATTATTCTAAATATATTAGGGTATTAGATTATCTTATAAAGTCATTAAACCTATTTTCATATGACACCCAAATTAGGATCCCGTTCTCTAAGAAGATAAGCTCTAGGTATCTCCCGATTGATCGCCTAATTTTCGGGCTGTGTGCCCAGCAAACATTCTGTTTGGCGAAGACGGAACGGAAAATGGGATATGCAAACATGAAGCTTAGCTACGCGACGCGAGAACTCGGATGCCCGATGTTCGTGTGTTCCTATGTTCGCGTATATATATGTACGTATATGATAGCGCCGCATCTGATTTTTTTTCCTTCTACATTTCGCATGGGGTGCTGCCTGGGGAGGATGGGCAGTGGGCAGCGGCGGAGGGGGGTCCGCCGATGATTGCAAAAGGGGAGCAGAGCAAAAGCAGCGACAGCGACAGCGGCAGAGCTTTCGCACACTTTGACGAATGCGCGCACGCTTCGCTTATATGGCACGGCACTCTGCTGCTGCTGCTGCTGCTCCCCCCCAGTCGTTTGTGTGCGTATTTAGCGTATTTATATGCGGCCCGTGTTTGTCTGTATGTACGGACGGGTGCAGCGAACTAATTCAAGGCTGCATACCACACACGCTACGGGCAAAGCAAAAATAAAGCTATCAATGTGTTTGTCGCGCTCTCCCACTCTCTCGCTTAGCCCCAGTCTCTGCTGCCTAGCGCTTTGCTCTCTCTATTTCGAATTGCTCTCGCGGGTGCATTGGTGTTTGTGTACAAGACAAGTTCAGCGCTAAACATTCAAAGCCATTGCGGTTGGGGGAAGGTGGAGACGTGGCGGTGGGCTAAGGGAGATGGGGGATCGCGACTGAGAATTTTGTAAGGTTGTATCATCATCATCCTCGTTATTGTTGTTACTTTTGTTGTTGTCGCTGTTGCTTCTTCTGCTTTTTATGCCGCCTTTTGTTTTCATTTTAACGAGATGCGACTGACGGCGCACGCTCTAATGCAATCACAGTCGGAGTCAGTGGAATAGTTACGGTCAAAGGCAGGCAATAAAGAGAAATTGGAACTGAAAGTGGAAGTTGAAGCCTAGCTTTTTTCAGTAGCTCATTGCCTTGAGAGATTTTAATTCAATTCTTTTTTTTTTTTGGCAAAATGACTTCAAAAGACTGCCAACGCAGTATTTAAGAGCAAAAATACCTTGCAATGAGAAAGGTGTAGCATAGTTTCGGGCACAATTAAAATTGTTTTCTATTATATGTAGATAAAACCCAAACCTCTCATTTTCTATATCATAAATGTTCCACATAATAAATTTTATTAATTTTACTTTACAATAAAAATAAACCATTTCCATTTTAAATTCAATTCCATTTAATTCGCTGAATTTAATTAAATTAAAAGTAGTCGTTGGTACTATCAATTTAATTGGAAATGTTCAAAAAGAGATATTTACATACAAACTTGCACCTAAACCCATACATATGTACCTCTCGGAACCCCTTTTTATCCTATTTCATTATTGTTTCTCTCTTCTCTCTCTCTGCTCATTGCTTTTCCTATGAGGTTGTTGCATTTGTTTTCGCCGCTGATGAGGTGAAGGTGAAAATTTGTGCAAAAACAGCTTGGGGGCCCCCTTTCTATTGCTCCCAGCACAAAAAAATACAAAAAAAAATAAAATAAAAAACACACAAACAATAGGGATTATGCCGAACTGGTTACATGCTGCTGTTATTGGTGCAGTAGTTGCTGTTGTCGCGGGTTAATGGGTTACAGTGCAATTAGGACAGCCAAAGGGGAGCGATATAGGAGATATAGATATGTACATATATAAGGAATACTGTTTGTGTGTGTGTGTGCCCCCTGGCATATTGAATCTGATTAATATGTAATGGGAGCGATGATGTGTGCAAAGCAGCAGCAGCAAGGAAGTTCACTGACTAAGGACTGCCACGAAGCAGGTTTTCCTAGCGATAATGAGGGGAAATTTAATTAGTTTGCAGGAAATTTCATTTTAAACTTGTTTGTAAAATAGGTAACAGAAGGATGCATTTATTCCTTTTCTTTAAATATCAAAATAGTCGTTCTTAGTCCCATAAAATATTTGTCAAAATTAAAAAAGATAAAAAGAAGCCAAGTTTAAATTCCCACCTCCAATTTCGAAATACATCTCTATTACCCATACGCTTGGCCGAAAGACTAATTAAGCGTTTTCATCTGTGAGCAAAGTGCCACTGGACCAACTGGACCATTAATCAATCTGCAAGTTGACAAAATGGCGCACAAAATGACTTCATTGGCAGCACAAAAGAGCCCGGAGTGGAAAACCCAAAATGCTTTTTTGCTGCCTTGCTTATATAACGAGGCTAAGGCGAGGCTCCTGCCAAAAATTGAGAACGGCCAGCAACAACTAAACGATATCCGTTAAAACTTGAACTCGGCGGTCAACCTGCAATGCGTACGAACAAATTTAGATATAACGCAAAACAAATGCACAACAAAATACCAACAAAAAAAAAAGAAAAGAAACAACAACAAAAATATACAAAATTTAAATAAAACAAAACAAAAAAAGAACAAAATGTAAATAAAACAAAAAAGAAGAAAGGAAGCAAACTGTGGAAACCCGAACTTTTGGTGTACCCTTTTTAAGATTCTCCAAATTTTTAAAAAATTATAAGCGTTACAATAAAAAATATGTCAGCTATACAATACAATAATTTATTATAATTTTTTTTTATATAAAAAAACTTTACAAAAATCTTTGATATCAAGATAACTTTCTTCAAAGATTTTTGTAAAGTTTTTTTCACAGATACATATTTTAAATTCCTTTTTTTTTAATTTTGGTTACTTCTTTA
>JAEIIJ010009327.1:0-12331 GCA_018904815.1 Drosophila ogumai | reverse complement strand
TTAAAGAACATTAACCTGTACACTATATAATCTAAAAAATTGTATATAATTTTAATACATATGAATGTATACTTTAGCAACTTGCTTTCTTCTTTTGAGACAATTTAGCAATGCCAGAAAAATGCGGGAAACAATCGATTGGACCCAAAAAAAATCGATGTTTCACTAAATCCCAAAACAATCGATACTATCGATTGTGCCATCGATTGTTTTCCAGCTCTAATCTGAGACGTTGGTGTACAACAAGTTTTGCAAATTCTGGTGTGTCAACGTAAATATAAGAACTAAAATATAAAAAGTCTATATTATTACATATTAAATTGAAGCGCGCTGTTTTCGTTTTACTAAGATTTGTTTAAAATTAAATTAAAAAGTTTGTTTTTAATTAATTTGCACATTAATTTCTTCTAATTGTTTAATCTGCCGTTCGAGCGAGTCCAACATGCACTGTGTGCCTTGCTGGGCAACTAGTTGGGCCACAAAAAATATAGCCTGCATTCAGGCGATGCGCTGGTCGCGATTTATTTCGCTGGGAAATGCGTCGGTTTTTATGCCCAGCAGCTGTCGAAGCATCAACAAAACTTTTGGTTGTCCAACGAATAGACATTTTCGGTGGAATACAACAGCGGCAGCATATATGTATTAGGGCTCCAAATAATAGTAATCTAAATGGGGATAGGCACGGCGAGAGGGAAAATGTGGGGAAATTAAAAACTCTTGGTAAATTAAAGCCAAACAAAGCGGCAAATGCCAGCTGCACATGAATATATATTAGAATTAATGCATTTCGTCAACATTTTGCTCACAATGTGAGAAAGATGCAAACGACGACGCCAGAGACATAAAACGCAGACCCCAAAACCGAGTCGAAAAAACACATAGTCAGAGACTGAAGACTGAGGACTGAAGACTGAGGACTGAGGACTGGCGACCGTGAGTGGAGCTGAAGAATGCGAATGCAAATCCACTCGAGTGTAACGAGGAAAAAGATGAAAATGGGAGGCGAAATGGAATCCATAAACAGACAAAGTGTGTTAGCAATGAGGGGAGAAAAACGCTTTAAGGGGGCTACAGTCGGAGCTGAAACTTGAGCTTCTCCGGAATTCAGATTGCAGTAAATTGGTTAAATTAAGTAGCAACAACTGTTTCCGAGTAGATACCATACTATTTTGCATGTTCTCCTCTACATATACATATACTTTCGAACCATTTTAATTGTGACAAGCTTTCGAATTTGATTAAATTCCTGCCCCGAGTGCATATAAATAAGGCAATAGAGTGAAGTACTTCGGAGACTTCGACCTCTACTTTTCGGTAAAAATTGAACATTTTTACGCAAGAGTTCCACAAATTTAAAACTAATGCCATCGGCAACGACAACTGTATGCCGTCTGCTGGCTCTGCTCCAAGAATCTCCATACCTCCGTTTTTCCAACCCTTTAGTTCTTTGTTCCGAGGTGGAAACCTGCCTTTTGGCCGTTTAGTTTTTGACTGGTTTGGACTGGGCTTGGCCAACAATTCAAAGCACTAGAATTCTGCGAAATTCACCCAACACCACCCATCCCTTTGACCCCCACAGTCCCCCTTTCTCCATCCATGTACTGGGTTTTCTCTGCAACTTTTCATGCAGTTTTAAACAGCCATTTATCAAGCGCGTGAGCTCAACTAACCAAAAATGCTGTGTATGTGCGTGTGCACTTGAAAAACTCCAACTAATTTTGAAATAGTTTTTGTTGGCAAAAAACTGCATGTGAAAAGAGTTGAGCCCTAAAAACGGCATTGTAAAATAACGCATTACTACATGGAAAAAGTAATTTAATCCATATATTCAGAGTCATTTTGCAGTGTACTTATATATACGTATATGAGTGGCAGTAGAACTTTTAATTACCTAAAATTGAGACGCCTCGGCCACAAAGAAATGCTTTAAATTTTTCTCGACGCTCGCCCGCGAAAGGAAACCACGGAGAAAAAAAAAAACTCAAGGGGCTTTTACCTTTTTGAGAGATGCGAGGCCAACCCACAGCCCCGCCACCAGGCCCCGATAAGGCACACGACCCCCTAGACACCTTTCACCTCCGAAAATGGGGCGAAAACTTTCGACAGGCAGAGTACGAGATACTTAAGGCAACTGGCAAGTCAATTCAAACACTTCGGGCGACTCAACAGATCAAAATCGCGTGTGTCGCTTTTTGAGCAAAGGCAACGGCAAAGGGACGGGGACGGGGACGGGGCGAGGGCAGGGGCCTGCCCACCCAGCGGGGCTCTGCGGCAACATTGGAAGGCTGACTAGGCCAGGCCCCAAAGGCAACGGCTGCAGGCTGGGGAGCATGTGGGGATGTAGTACACCAGGCACAGCACTCGGCGGAAATTTTAAAGATTTTAAATGGAAGAAGAAGCCTTTAAGTTTTAGTATTTCTAGGAAAATATGTTAGATAGACGGGGAAATAGGATTAGAATGGGAATTATAGTACCTCCTATCTAATGCCTCCATTGCTCTTTCATCTTCATCTTTCAGACTCGGAGCTCGAGGAGTTCGAGACGCCGGCTCGGTACAGGCCGGACTCGCTAAGCGCTCTGAGCAGAGCCACACGGTTCACAGAGGACGAAATCAAACGAATTTACAGGGGCTTCAAGGCCGAGTGCCCAACAGGCGTCGTCAAGGAGGACACCTTCAAAGTGATCTACTCGCAGTTCTTTCCACAGGGAGGTTCGTGCGGTACAGTATACATTGTTTTGTTAACATTTCTGACTTGACTAGTGATTTACTAACGCCTGCCCTTACTGTATCTGTATTGTTGTTCTTATCTGCATTTGCGCCCCCCTTTCGTTGCCATAGCGATAGACGATAGACGATAGACGATAAACGATAACAGCTATCCATCCACCTATCACAACTAAACAGTCACCACAAAACACCAACTACTTCCCATCGTGTAGTTCAAGTTGAACCATTGGATCTGATCTTGATCTTGATCCTGATCCCGATAGCTATGTGTGACTAACCCAGCGTTAAATGTTAACTTTAATACTTTGTATCATTTGTGTTTTTATATGTGTTGACCCTTTAGTTGATAGTCGAGTGTTTGTGTGTGAGTTTGGCCTATATTCACCCTATTTTCGACTCTTTAGTTGCCACAAATGAGTTGGGTCTCATTGAAATCGTAAATACCACTCACTTCATTTACTCACCACTTTTCATCCACTTAAAGATTAATTATCTTTGTGTATTATGTTATATTTCGGTTAATATTTCGGAAATATAGTTTCATGGCTTTAAGCCTTATTATTGTCAACCCACGTGCTCCAAACAAGTTTCCATTCAACTCAATGGCATCGTCCTCCATTCCGTTAACTTAACGCCAATCGATGTCTGCAGTCTGGATTCCTAATGGAAATTGAAATAAAAATGAAAATGAAAACGGAGACGGGCAAAGAGGGAAAGAGCTGTGCGACATACAGTTGCGATTAGGAAAGAACCCCCAAAGAAATGTCAATTGTCTAGAGATTGCCCAGCGACCTAAACCCTAATCCAAAGCCAACGCCCAAGCCCAAGCCCAAGCCTTCGCCATTCAAAACACTTTTCCGGAAAAGTCAACTTGAGTCTCGGGGCAACAGCCATTGATAATAATGTATGACCCATGGGCCAAAGTCCCAAAGAGTTGCGGATGATCATCGCGCAGAAGAAGACGATAATGATGTGGCAGTAGCTGAGGAGGATGCTAATGACGATGTCGAGCTATATTCGGCACGGCGAAAGGGGCGACTCCTCGTTGGGCCGGGCTAAAAGCTGGCCCTTGGCTTGTAAAAATATTAAATGCAGAAAGAAAATTAGCAAAAAAGCATAAAAAGCAAAATCATGTTTCACAAGTCGCGGTCTATTTAGGGGCAGCTGGTGGGTGGCGTGGCGGCCAAGCCACCCACTTGACCTCGTTTGAACAACAAGTGAATTTTTTCGCATTTGGGCTTTTTTTTTTTTTTGGCTATTTTTGCATCTACATCTGCAAAAAGCTGAACCTGAATCTGAAGATGAGACCGGGCCGAAAGGGGGACGAATTCTTTCACTGGCCAGTGACCGACTGAATTGCTGATAGATTACTGCGGGCAAGGGTCTGCTGCGGGTTGCGAATTCCGGATAAGGGTTGCTTTGCCTGCCAAACAAAAAATGTCAAAGAAATGTAAAAAAGGCCTTTCAAAAGCCTGGAAATATACAACAGCGAAATTTATTTCTCTAATTTGGTTGAAAGAAAACGAGACTTTTTTAACTTTGCTTATTTGCGATGAGGTTTCCCTTGGACTTAGGGGAACAAATTGGCTAAATGGATTAGTTAGCTTCTGTACTCCATTATAAGGAATAAATTATTCGCACAAAGTCATGCGCAGCTTCCGAAGGGGAAACATAAAATACAGTAAATAAATTATTTATTTAAATCAATGTTTTTATATAATAAGTAACCAAATGCAAAAAGCTAGTTAGCAACTACTCTGAATAGCATATCCAAATTATCTAAAAGTAATTTGAGTAAAAGCCATCTGCTGACAGTATAAACTTGTCCAGAATCCGAACACATTTTATAAGTAAAATTAAAAAGAATTCTGCTCTTTTAGACTGCTTAACTTTATCTTGCTCGTTCTCAAAATAATTCCCGAGAATTCCTCTTGAATTGTCTGGCGAAGCGAATTCCATTCTCACCTCAGGCGCCGACCAGACAAGGGTCATAAATTCAGGTTAGGCAACATTTGTACTGTCGCTGAAATCCAGAGCCGCGCCGTGGAAAAAGTTATTGCTACACATGTTGGGACACTGAATTATTATAATAAACTTATTTGGACTACAATGCTACAATGGGGGAGGCTAGGCTGGGGGCCGGGGGATATCCGCTTATCGACGGGCGGAAACGGAAATAAGAAATTCGCAGTAAACATGGGACTTGCCTCCCCCTATTTCCGGAGCTTCCCCTTATTTTCCATCATGTCTACCGTTATCTGATGAAAAATAAATAATGAAATCATTTTTTATTTTGATAAGCTGCTTTGCCACACACACACACACGCACGCATAGCCTAATACGAGCGAAGAAAAAATCATCTTCAAAGTTGGTGATTTATCACTTTTGGCCCGCCCTGCTGTCGTGAGCTTTTTGTTTTTCCTTTATTCAGCCCGACTTGGGCCTTTTCTTCGGGGAAATTTCTGCGCAAATTTTATAACAATTTTTACATGGCACATTTGCAGTCATTTTTGATTCGCCGCAGCGCAAAAAACACAGCAAACAACAGCGAGGCAGAGGCGAAAAACGCGCAGAATGATTTCCTGCGAGCAGATGCCATCTTTTGCCATTGAGCTCTGACCTTCGTGGGCGCGGCACTTTGCGTCATGCGTCATAAAAACACATTAGGCATCAAACGGCGACAATAAATTTGGACAAATAAATTTATACACTTGCACAGTGCGTGTGCCTTCAAGCAGACCCGCTAAGCTTAAAGTGCCGCCCGTCTCTCTGCGGGTTGCTGGATTTCTGTGAATTTTTGTTTAAGCCACGAGGCAGAAACTAAGCCATATTATTATTATTTTACCGATTAAATAGAGAGTTCTTTCTTTCCTCCCCACTTCAGTCACTTCAGCTAAGCATCTTTGGCTCCTGAAAGTCCTTAAAGCTACCCACAAACAATGTTGAATTTTTTAAAAAGGTCATAATAAATGTCATACATTGAAATAGAGCTGTCCCAAGATAATGGCAGTTATCGACTGCCACCGACACAGTAAATGCAACAAAATTCGCCAATCGCTGAACTTTCGCTTTATGGCCTCGAGTTTTAAGGGAGTGGCAGTTTCTCCTGGCTGTCCGCTTTCCGCATCAAGCCGGGCACCGAATGGCATTTGATGCGATTTTATGAACTGACGTCTCACCCTCCGCCGACTTGCCAAAAGAGGTGTAAACGTTGCGAGCGCATAAACCCGAAAAGAACTTTGCCATTGTCAGCAACAACACGGGCAACATCAAGACATAAACATAAACGCGAATCATAAAAAAGTGGCTGAAAGGAGCAGGAGGAGCAGGAGGAGCAGGAGGAGCCGGTGGAAAAGGGAGCCAGGGCAATAATCAAAATGTTATGTGATGGCCAGATAAAGAAATGTTTTTGACAACCAGGGGGGCGGAGGCCAAGAAGGAGGCGTACTAAGTGCGCAAAGTGCTCTTGGCGAATGTCGGAAAATGCGATAACAACGCGTTGCAACACTGCACTATGGGGAATTTGCCCATTTTTATGGTATTAAAAATTAATTATTATCATAATTATTAAATAATAAATAAATAGATAAACAATAAAGTGTTAAATTAACAAGTGTTAAAACCGTTTGAAACTGATTTTTATTAAGGTGGGCCTGGTTCCACCCTCCTTTTTGAATTAAATTTTTTTTTAAGTTGATAAGTGGACGGCATTTTTATTGCAAACAATACAATGAAAAAGCATAATTAAAAATATAAACATTTTCTTAATATTTAAGCAATTTTTTCAAACGACCCTTAATTGGCATGATAAAAGATGCTGCATTTTCCTTTGTGCTTTTTTATTTCAAGCCGTTCTTTGTCTATCAATTTTATTTGATTCGCCATTATTGTTTGAATATTTATAATTGTTTTTTCTTGATTGAAGTTGTCCAAATTCCGTGTTTAAAAACGCAAACTTACCTGATATAAAACAAATTTACGCAGATTGTGCACAGACAGATTGCCATTTATTCAGAAATAATGGATCTACCTCATACAATTTGACTTACATTAATACAAATATATATATTTGGTTTTGGTGTCCACCAAAGCTTGGATAACAAATTTGTTTCAGTTTGGAGTTTTGCACTTTTAAAGTAACCAAACAAAAAATTCCTTCCTTCAAGCACGTACTTTTTGTCTGCAACAACTGACATTAAAAGCCGATAGACTTAACATTTTTGGTACTGAATCCACAGAACGACATACATGTTTTTAAGATTTTAACGTAAAAAAAAAACATAAACATCATTAGTTCGATGAAATGACTAAATACTTTAGACATGGGGAATTTCCCCACAGTGCACTCGCATTCCCTCTCTCTCTCTCCCTCTCAGCGTCCTCATAAGTAGGCAACATTATTTGAAAATGTTCAAAAACAACACTGCACACTTTCTGAGAGCAGAGCTTATCAGCAGTCACAGGAGACACTCGCATAATTAGCTGGAAACATTTTTTCCTGCTGGCCAAACCTCGCCCTGCCCCCACTAGCATCGCCGCAGAAACTTTCGGGAGCCCCGGGACCTAAAAACGATGACTTTTTCCTTGATAAAATGAAAAAAGAAAAAACAAAAAGCAAAACACACGCACTAACTCCAAAAATGAAAAGCAAAGTAAATAATAAAGAAAACGACATGGAAAATCTTCTGCGGATGACAAAACTGTAAGGAAAAGTTAAAGTCTTAAATTTCAAAGTCAAGACTGAGACGACAACCAACATAAAACTTGCAACCTCAAAAACTCATATCGATACATTTACAAACAAACATATATATATAGACATATATCACATATATATACTAACTATCCAAACTATCGAGCCTGAAGAAACCCGCTCAACAAAGTAATATCGATTGATGATTTATGAAACTTGATATTCTTTACTCTCATAATACGCGTTTTCACCGATCTTATAAAAAGAAACAACCGATACATTTATTGGCACAATATTTTCATAATAGAAGCTAACTTCGGCCCACCGAAGTTTTTATACTCTTGCAGTTTGTAATTCGAACATTACAAATTCCGGTCAAATAAACAAAAAATACAAAAGAAATTACGTATGTAAACGTGTATGCTTACAAATAGCATATACAAATTTGGTTTCGGTCAAATTAAGAAAAAAAATCGTTTAATTTTATAAAATAATTATATTTTAGTTTTGAAATATCTAATAAACAAGTTTCATTACATTTACGTATACTTGTTATATTTACAGTTTATTAATTAAAAAGCTCATATTTCAGATTAGATAAAAATACGTTGAATATGTCTCCTTCACTGCATTGCAAACTTTTGACTAAATTTAAAATACCCTGCATGGGTGTAAAAATGAATAGATCTGAATTTAAAGTCATGGTGGTGGATAAGAAATATTTATATAATTTTAACTTTTCGGTTTTATTTTTGTTTTTTTTATTGTTTTACTTATTTTTCTTGTCTTTTTAATTTATTCATCTGTGTTCGTTGTAATATGCACATGATGGTGTTCTGGGTGAATGGGAGTGCGCTTGTTTGTAGAGTATAATTTATACTGTTACTGAACAAATAATCGGTTCATTTGCGACCTAATTGGCCAACCCTTGCCAGCTTTGGGTAGCCTAGATCTTAGCCGTAGAATATTCTAATTTAACGCCCTCCTCTCTTGCTTTCATTTGACCTTCCAACCAACAACGCCGGACACCTGCCTTGACCGAAAAAAACAGCTAATCCAACCCTTTATGCGCACTATGTGTTTAATACCCTGGATCAGGATCACAGTGGCATAGTCAGCTTTGAGGTAAGTTTAAAGTATCCTTTTAAGCTCTCCCTTCCTCCTCTGACGACAGGCTAGGCTGGCAGAGTGGACTAAGTCTATGCAAATCGCTTCCAATTGGGTTGGCTCGAGTTTTGGGAAAATGTAAGGAGGAGACTGTCCCATTGGACCAGCAACAGAAAATTCTCTGTCTCAGTGACAGCAGCCAAATTGATCCATTAAGAAAAATATCCGAAATACTCCTCTACTTCCGTTCTTTTCTGTCAGGGATGAAATCATCAAAAGGTAATCTAATAGACTTTATAATTGGGAAAGTGCTAACAGAATAAAAAGGTCTTTAAATGGTAGATATATTGAGAATATTATATGTTTTACAAAATCTTATCTAGCCAAATAGTCGAGTTACGATAAGCACCGAGAGTATGTGGTGCAAATCTGCTAGTTCAATCAGAACCATTTATATCTTTGGGGAATGGTAAAGCATAGATGACACAAGAATTAAACCCATCATACAAATTTAATATACAATTGAAATAAATATGCTTAAAAACAAGGGGAAACTAACTCCCCTTCTTACCATATAGCAGAGGCCAAAAGGCTATGGGGAATCGGTGATCAGCGGAACTTTGCTGACGATGATCGGGTGGCTTACGATCAAAACTGTTCTTTAAATAAATATATTTTTGTGTCATCTTGCAATGAAAACTTTAAATTAAGATCTCAAAAAAGTTATTTACCATATTTTATATTGCTTTCGTAAGGCCCATAAATACAGAACACATAAGTT
This sequence comes from Drosophila ogumai, assembly GCA_018904815.1. NCBI lineage: Eukaryota > Metazoa > Arthropoda > Insecta > Diptera > Drosophilidae > Drosophila > Drosophila ogumai. The sequence goes on along the minus strand of JAEIIJ010009327.1, from coordinate 3,021 downwards.
CGAACATCATTTATACGAGTAAACATCATTTTTTAACTTTATCAAAACCATATTATTATAGGCTATATATAAACATACAACTTAGATATAATTCTTTTTAATTTATCCAGAATGGATCGATTCTAAATGATCCAATTCCAAACTGTAGGGGTAAACGGACTTCGGCGTGCCGAAGCTTTCTTTCTTGTCTAAAGTTGAAGTCAAGGCTTCAAACAACAATTTTGAAAAGTGTTTCATTGCAAACCCCATGTTTTAAGGAAATCACATGAGAAAGAAACATTCCAGAGCGCTCATTTCTAATTGATATTTTTCAAAAGCAATCTAAACAGAGAAATAATTAAAGTTGATTTTAAAGTGCAACCAATTTTTTCAGAACACAAATTTCTGCAATGGTAAAACCCCTTAATTCTGATTGGAGCGCCCCAGGGGCTCATCTAAAGGATAAAATAACTTGAAATAGGGACATGTCTGTGGGCTTCAAAATAGCCACATTTCTTGTGTTGTTGCCAGGAGAGCTTTTCATTTGTATGTGTCCCACGCTCTCCATCTACAGTATGAGACATTAAAGTAAGGCCTGCGGCCACAGACGAGAGTGGGAAATGCAATGGGAGGCATTTGAGCAGCTCATTTCCGTGCGTTGTGTGTTTTGGCTTGGGTTTCCTTTCTCCGACCAGATTCAGTTCCTCTCAATCTCAATGGGAATACGGACCGGTCCGACTGATGAGTTTCGTATGTGTGTGTCCTGGGATGGAATTACGATTAGGATTGCCTTAGAAATCGACTTTCGCACTACCCTTTGCGCCACTTCCTCTGTCTGTCGGTGCCATTTGCAATTAAACCGAACCCTGTCCTGGTGCACACCGCACAGAAGTTGCGTCCAAAGAAAAAAAATAAAAAAACTTAACAACAAAAACTCACAAAATAAAACAAACCGCCTCTAAGATGTTCAAGCTTCCTCATTGGAAGGCAGATTTTTTGGAAATCTAATGGGACTTTCTATAAATAGATATATGTATATAATAAATTAAAAAATTCGCACATAATTTCTTTAACTAATTATAATTTTTAATTTTATTATAATTGTTTTTTCTTTAGTTTTTCTTAGTTTTGCAGTCGAAATTCGGGGGTTTGACTTCCAATTTTCATACAAAATAAGGAAAATACAAAAATAAAAACGCCACGTGAGTAGCTCGGTACACATCCTTTAAGGAATGCAATGTATTTTTTTGATGCCAGATGATTTTGTGGATAGTTGCAGATTTACTAAAACTTGAGCGGCAATACTTTAACGTTCCGAAACTATTTGTGCATTTATTAATTTTTTTTATTTCGTTCCCTTACATTAAAATTATAATAATAAGTGTGTACTAGCACGATCTTATGACTTATGTATATGGTGCGGCGAAAAGATTTAAAGAAAAAGAATTTATGGAAGCGCCGTAGAAATTATATGTTATTTTTTTTCGATAGGAAAGTTATCTGAAGGAGCGGCCGGATCCAAAATTTTAATACAATCATTTTTCTAAACAATCGCTACGGCATCTAACATAAAAGAACTGTTTTTGCCCTAACAATTAGTTTGTAAAATTTAAAAAAATTATGATGGGACTCCGAGAAATCGTCTCTAAAATTTGTATCGATATCCCTCATTATATCTCTGAGTGAGTCAAATTTGAATATTTATTTAAAAATATCGATATACATTCAAAAGACAGTATCTCAAAGAACCTTAAAGATTTTTTAAAAGCATAAGTCGTGTTGAACTTAGAGCACATCAAAAGTGTCCAAAAGCCGTATTTGGTGCACTTTTAAGATGGAATATCTCAAAAACCTGACGTATAGCAAATACGGAGGTCGGGTTCGAGGTCAGCGCATCAAAAATTTTCGGAAAAGTATACTCCAGTTTTTGCTCCTGCGATTTTTAAAATTTTGTCGGCCTGTGTAATCGATTGTCCCGAACAATTCGACTTACTTAAGTGCCCGATGACACTCAGAGGGACAAACAATGCAATTTAATTTACTCGGTACGCCTCTTAATGTCCGGACGATGATGAGGCGCTAACTGAAAATGTTGAGGGTAGCCGGGGATGGGGACAGAGGTCAGGCAGAGGGAGATAGCAGAGGCAGGGACTTGGGAGGACAGGACTTAAGTACAATGAAATTACTTTAGACATTTTAAGTATAAAATATGGCTAACAGCGTGTCGAATCGAGTGGAGTTCAGTTCGCTGTAGTTTGGCTTGACTTTCTTACACAAAGAAAATGACATGGAAAAGTTAAGTATCAATTATTGAGTTTCTCAATTAATCAATTATTGGTTGCAAAAATCGTATAAAAAATTAAATATTAATTACAATATTAGCAAACTGCTTTATATATTTACTAGCACTCTATTTTACACACATACTATATTTTATTTAATGAGTTTCCTTAGTAAGATTTTTCCTGCTTCAATCCCATACTTTGTTTTCCTTTGTGCAGCTCAGAAGCATAAGTTGTGTAGCATCGGGAAACCCTAAACGAAGCTGATTGGGCTCAAAAAAGGGGGACGGGTGGCGCCAAATGATGCTGCAAAATGGCCAAAGAACAACAACCTCTGCCCAGTCCTGTCCTGGAAGGCGCATTTAGTTACGGTTTATTAGGGACAGGAGTCCAGAACAAAGAGTTCCTCCAGATACACGCACCCTAGATGCTTAAGCGATCTATTAACTGCCGCAGCACAAAAGTTGTAATAGGCTAAGTACACATCCGTCCGTCTGCTCGTCCGTCTGTCTGCCTAAAAGCCCCCAAAGTTTCGGGTCCCTTAAAAGTGTTCGGTCATGGACGGAGGAAAGTGAATTAGCGGGGCTTTGGGTACGAAAATGCTGGAAGATGTAGGAGAAAGGTCAGCCAGATGGAGCAAGCGGAGTAATGGCAGCCGGGGTAAATGTAGGGCGGGGAAACGAAGCTGTTCGCAAGTAGGTAATAAATGAGTTCGAGAGGAACATCAATATGGGTTTAACGAGAGAAATATAATTGGGCT
>JAEIIJ010009323.1:0-20567 GCA_018904815.1 Drosophila ogumai | reverse complement strand
TCTTTTCTCTCTCCGCTGGACTGCGCAAGAAGTGTGTATGTACAAAGAGACTATATATAGAAACTAAAGATGAAAACATTTAATTTATTTTCTTTTTTTGGCTGCTATCAATAAATTTTATTTATCTGTTGTTGCTCTTGTTGATTCTTCTCGTTTTCTTTTGAATATATATAAAACAAAAGCATTTCATTTAATTGTTTCGTTGGAAGTGTGGAAACATTTTTTGTTTATGTTTTTCCGTATTCCTTTGGGTTTTTTAGGCATTTTGAAGGGATTTTTCTTCAAGGTTCCAAATGAAAAACACCTGTTTCCAAAAGATTCCCCATTGATAATTAAGTAAAAAGCTAGTAAAATAATACAAGTAAAGTTGTCTTGAATCTTCTGTAAAAATTAATAACTAGAAATTCGTATTGTAACTCGTACTGTCGTTTAACCAATGAATGTTAGTTAAAAGATTTTATCGGTTGGATATATCAAGCGAATTTACATGGCCCACATACTACATACACAGAGAGAATTTTACATTGAATAAAATGAAGGAATATAACTGATTTTGGGAAAAATTAAATCAATTTGGGAACTACTTTATATCCAAAGATAGTATAAAATTCTGTAGAGAAGTCTCTGAAAAGGCAAGAAGCACTCTTCGTATTGAGAGCTTTTTACTTAATTTTAGTTCTCTCAGTGTATGTATTCAGGGGAAAAACACGTACGTGTGCACATTAGTTTTCCTCTGTCCCAGTCGCTCCTTTGGCTTTTCCCCATTTTATGCATTTTATTTATAGCCCTAGAAATATTTAGGGGGTGGTGGGGGGCTACCTGCGGTAAACATATGTTTTTTGGCACCACCTACACTGAGCAAAATGCTTTATTAATGTCTGGAACTAGGTCTTCTGAATAGAATTTTTGAATGTTTACATTTATTTATTAAATTTAAATTTATTAAATATATTTAAATATATTTAATATACCTAGAGGCGTTTTTATTTTTTTGAAAATTGTAGTGTACTCACTCGAAAATGTTTTTTTGGCCGCTTCTGATCTTTGTCTCGTTCTCCTCCTTACGCACTGCTCTCTTTCTCTTTTTTGCCTCACTTTTTTCAGGTTTGCGATTCTCCGCCTCTAATGCTGCCACTTTATTCACATTTGGGGAGCACCAAAGAAAACCAAACAAAATAAAAACAAAAAGGCACACCGAAAATGTATCTTTTTTCGAAATTGAAAATTATGCACGCGCTTGCTTCAATTGTTTTTTGAGGAATTTATTTTTGTTTTATTTTTGTTTTTTTCGATTTCGGTTTTTGTTATTATTATGTTTTGATTATTTGCGGCTGCGGCTAATGAGATCGTTGGCACAAATAATTGCTGCAAGTTGAACGGACTTCTTTTGGGAGGGAATTCTTCTGGGACTTCTTCTGCTTTTGGGAGAGAGTGTTTCCCTTTTTCCCGGCCGTCTTATCGGTGCTGGCTTTGGGTGTACTCGTAGTGCTCCTTCCTGAAATTGGGTTCCTCGCCGCGCTCAGAGAATACCCAACGCCTGTGCACCATTACAACAGATCTTCCAGGCGATCCTGATTCTTTCCTCCTTCGACAGGATTCGGATTTGGCTTCAAACTCTTTTCCTGCTCTCTTCCCCCAGCTCCCTGCGCGATTCGCTCTGCCTCTCTCGTTCACTGAACTTTGGAACACGACGAAGATATTGCGACGACCGGTCTAAGAGCAGGAACTGCCTTCATATACACATCTCGCGTATATAGAATTCAATTTTTGTTATTTTCTGTCTTATGTCTTGGTCTTGTGTTTTCCGCCTTCAGTGCCTCTGTCTTCCGTGCCTCTGTTTGTCTTTCGAATCGCCGTGCCGTACCTTCTGCGGACTGAATATCGAACCAGTGGCGAAGAATGCTGAGAAACAACTGCGAGATCGCCGATCCGCGGATCGCAGAGCTTTTGCTTCTACACTCGCTCTCTCTCTTTCTCTTTCTCTGCCGGCGCCAGCGTCTGCGTTGGGGTCTTCCCCCATTGTGGTTGTTATTGCTTTTGCTGATTGTGGGGAAGATGCTCTCAGAGTTTCAAGCTCTCCGCGCTCTGCTCCCACCACACTCCACACTACAAATACACTAGTGATGACGGCAAGATGCTGGGGAACGGTGATCACGGCGAAGAGGTCACTGAAAGTGTTTCCCTTAAGCTTTTCTGGAGACCCTAGAAATCACAGTGACGAAAATCACTGGTAACGATAGCTTCACTGTCGACTGCTCTACACAACTAGTATGTATTTCTGTCCCGCTGTTCGCTCTGGCGTTCTCTTTCGCTCCCACTGTAGGTCACCGATGATTAGCCGCTCACAGCCGTCTGCTGATAAGAGATGCCGCGTTATCTGATTGCCAATGTGACACATTGAGGCGACGATGGGCCAACGCTTGTTATTGGTGCCGCTCCAGCTTTATGATCTGCACACGCACACACGAAAGCTAAACAGACTGATAAGAAGAGGTGTCTTCTGTACCCTGTCTTCTGGCTCTGGCTCCTTATCATGCGACTCCTTTATCTGCCACACATTGTGTGCGGGACAAGTGATAAAATTTTGCACTTACCGGTATTTATTTGAGTCTTTTTTTGGATAGTTTGCTCTCGGAATGGCTAATGGGGCTTAGCATAATTCTGGGATTAAGTTTTACGATATCCGCGGGGAGTTTTTTTCTCTTGGGAAAGTCTAAAAATCCGTCAAAGATTTCACAGAAAATTGTAGGATTCCTTAAATCCCAAATTTTAGAAGAATTCTAAAGTTGATTAGATTTGGAATAAAGCTTTAAGCTTTATAAAGAAATTGTGTTAAAAGGAATCCCGACTGTACCTTACCTTTACCGTTATCAGAAAAATACATTTTTGAGAATCTGTCAAACTTGAACAATAAAATCCGATTGCGTCATCCAAATATTATTTTGTATTGGTACTAAACTCGTGATCTGTGGAATTAAAATAAATGTGGGTCAATGGATTATCACTGCCCTGAATGAGACGCCAAATAGGCAATTACCCTGGGATACCCGGGGGGTAAGTGGTCAAACAGAGATGGCTATAGGGTATTAAGTGAAAGAAAGAAGTAGAGGAGGACATGATGATTAGCAATACCGTTACACAGATAGTTCGATGAACACATGAACCAGTGAGTGCAATGACTCGAGAAATAGATCGAATCGGAACTCATTTCCAGGTAAAGGCAGTCAAAGAGAAGGAAAGAGACAACAGGCAGCCCCATTTAAGGTTTTACAGCAAAAACGTGATCAGCCTGGTCCCCTTTTGACCCCCTCCGTAGCCGCCCAACGACATCCCCTTGAAAGCTGAGTCGGAAAAACTTGTGCAAAATGCTGGTCACGTCCCAAGCCTCTGTATCTGTATCTGTATCTATAGCTGTTGCTGTATCTGTATCTATAGCTGCCTCTATGCATCTGCCGCTGGGCCGTTGAATCTGTATCTAACCCGAAAGCCCTGCGAAAGCCAATTAGATAAGTCTTGGCCATATTCCGGGAGACAAATTGATAACAGAGACACCGCTAAACTTTACTGCCGCTCTGCGGGACGGGAAGTCGTTTGAGCTTAGGCCGGCTTATCGCAGCCTCGCTGCTAAAAAATAACAAAAAAATATTCTATACTCGTAAGGTAAACAACAGACAGTCCGGTTATCGCGAAATATGGGGGGGTGGGAGGTCTAGGGGGAGGTAATATAATAAGTATTACCATCCGCAATGTAGGATTCAGGAACGATTTTAAGGAGAGAATTCTTGGATTAACTTAAATACCCTAAGAAACAGAAGAAATGTGGAAAGTTACTTACCTACTTTGCCTGTTTGATTTGGTTTTTAAATTCGAAGTACATTTTATTATTTAAGCCTTAAGTTTTAAAAATAGTCCTGATAAAATAAAACTAGAAAGTTATTAATTAAGTAAAAGAATAAGGTTTATAAAAAATGTATTCAGGGTATAAAGTTTGGTGGAAAAAATTAAGCTAATGAAAAATAAAGCGAATGAAAACTAATCTTACCTCTGTACCTTAGTGATAATTAGTCCATAAAACTAATTAGGAAAAAGCCACAAGATCCTAAATCTTACTTAGTTAAATTAAATTAAAAAACGTTTATGTAAGAACAAAGATATAAAGCTTTACCGATTGTTATAAACATAAAGATAAATGTATTTAAATTTGCCATAAATTAATTAAAAAAAAAAAAACCTTAACTTGAGCAAAGTCATAAAGACTAAAGAATAAGAATACAAAATAGTGTAAATCACCCAAGAAAAGTGTTTTCGCTTTAGTTAGTTAGCGTCTCAGTTTAATTGTTTCGTTTTAAAGTTTGTTTGCTTCTTTTTTTTTTAAGTTTTTGTTGCTTAAATTGCGCTTTTATTTATTTGCTCGAGTTTTGTTTGAATGTTTTTGTTTGTTTTTTGTTTTGTTTTTTGTTCTTTTTTTTCGTTTTGTTTTTCTTTGCTGAACAATTTACAATAAACGCGGCCACTTTTTCTTAATAGTTTTCCTTGCTGGCGGTTGTTGTTGTGTTGTTGTTTTGTAGTTTATTTATTAGTTATTGTTTTTGCTGTTACTTTTGCTGCTGTTTTAACCTAAAGAGTGGTTTGTGTGTGTGTGTGTATGTGTGATTTGTTTACAAACAGACACGTACATATATCGAATATTTGTTTGATTATTTGAATTAATTACTTTTCACCAACAGATCAAGGGGGGGATTTCTTTTTAGTATTCTTTTGGTTTTCCATCGAGTTGATTTTGAGTTTTTATAGTTTCAGCTACATTTAATGGAAATTTCCTTTTGGTGGGGAGTAGGAAAACAGATGGCCAACAGTCCCTATATATGTATGTATATACCCTATAATCTGGCAAACGATAACAGTGGAAAGCCGAAAGGAAAGTATTGCAAACACTGACGTTGGTTTCTTCTTCTGGTTTTCCTTTAGCTTAACTTAGTTATTAGCTTTGGCTATTTTTTGAAATTGATTAAAATTTTGTTTTTTTTTTTTCACTACCAACACACAGACGCACATCGAGATATATGGTGTATATCGTACTTTATAGTAGGTATTATCTTTTTTACTTTTTACTCTTTACTCTTTACTCTGTACTGTATTCTTGTATACTTCATACATACATATATTTATATTAATATTTATAGTTATTATTTTTTCGTTAATTTGTAGACACCATTTACATACATACATATATCTGGATATATGCATATACCATTACAGTTACAATTAGATAGACACACACAAGGAGGCCGATGCACTGCGATCCTAATTAAGTACTTAAATACACCTTTAATGCTTAGTTAATCGTCCTCGGGGTTCGAATCTCTCTTTGATTATTTTTTTTGTCTGCCCAAAAGTAGGCAGCATGAGTGCAGTAGAGTATGCGTGTGTGCAAATTACATGTGTGTGTGTGTGAGTGTGTTAATGTTTTTATTTCTAAATTTAGTTAGTTTACCTTTCCTTTGGCTTACTCTAATTCTAATATATATATTTATATTATATATAATATGTAACTGCTTTTTAGCTATTTTGTTTCAAAAACAGCTGCGGTCAAAATAACTGTGGTATGGGTTTGTTTTTTGTTTTGTTTTATCAAGTTTATAATAGGTATTCTCTTGAAGAGCTGGCTATTTACAGTTAGTATTCAGAAAAATAAACAATAAAGGCTGTTCGATTTGGAACTTAACGAGTTATGTGTTCTTTTTCTATATACTATATACTCCCATTTATAGTAAGTTTTAAGATTACGAACCTACAGATGATTGCTTTTAATATATACACATATATATTTATATAGTTATATATATATATGTAGAATTTTCGCTTGTAGTTCCAAATGAAATCTCGATCCAAGTTTTAGTTTAGTTCAAAGGATGATTGCTTGAGTCTAGGAAATACTTCAACGATTACTTTGACCACAGCTGCCTTGGTATTAGGTATTCCAATCCAAGTTTCTTTATATATTCTTCTCGATTTTGGTAGAGAACCAAGTCCGGGAGTTACCCTATATAGTTGTGGACTCGTCGCATCGCCTAACCCAGTTATTTGTTTGTAAAGCTCTCGTTTTTCTTGTTTTTTTTTTTTGTTTTTTTTTCTAACCTCCTATATAAGCTATCACACCATTGACCCTATCTATCCTAAGACTCGCATATCCTGCCCCCTCCGAACTTGGCTCTCTTTCCGCTCTCTCACTGCATTTTCCCTCCTTTCCCTCCCTTTCCTCTCTCCTGTACCTGCTGCTCCTAAACATAATTTATGCTAAACAATTACTAGAAACAAAAGCATCTCTTTCCCGCACAAATGTTAGTTTTCTCCAAAATCAACGATATGTGAGTGTGGTGTGTGTGTGTGTGTGCGTGTGTGTGAAAGAGAAGGAACGAGTAAAAGTACAATAAAGGAACTTGGTCAAAAGTATTTTTCTGGCTGAAAAACTGCCCCAATGATGAATTTGCTGACAAAAGGTGTCCTCCGACATGACTCTGGTTTTGCGTTTTAAATTTCGATTTTGGTTTCGGTTTCGATTTCGATTTCATTACTCTTTCAATTCATAATTCAACTAGCTTTTAAAACTGTAGTATGTTTTCCGTGTGGGAATCCTATTTTTTTTTAAGGCTAAATTACTTATTTATACACATACATAGGTCTTAAGATTTGGATTCTCTGCTGAAATACTATGTATTAGTGGGGTTTTTCGGTTTTTGGGCTTAGTTAACCTTAAAGATTTGGCTTCGATCGTACTTTTGTTGGTGTTCTCGGTTACAATGGTTTTGCTTTTCGATTACAATAATTCGTATTTGCTTGTATAATTAGTATGAATACGAGAATAAGGTCTCGGCGGTTGTTGGTGTTTCGTCTTTCGTCTTAAACTCTGCTTGTGCTTTCGTTTTCGATTAATTTATATTCAGATAGTGGGCCCAGGATCCTTAGAGATTGCAAAATCTTAACTGTGCAGCTGCAAAGTATGCAATAAAAAAGAAACGGAGAATTGGTGAATTTAAAAACATGATTGTTGTTTGTAACTTTTACTCGTTTCTTGGGACAAAAGCTTAACATAACCATACAGAATCTAACCATCCACGAAAAATGTATAAATTATTATTTTAAAGTCTCTAAGGATCCCGATACAACTTCGCATATTTGGTTTTTGTCTTCTTATTCGACCCTTTGGCAGTTTCTTATTTTCATCTTAAGTGGCGTTTGCTTTTCGTCTGATTAGGAGGGAGACAGCTAGAGAGTTGGTTGGAGGGATGAGGGACAGGACTAGGGCCTGGGAACTTGGATCTTGGATCTGGAAAGGATCTGAAAGTCTGGGGGAGACACGGGCTCCGGAATGCAGCCCGGTGGGCACGTTGAGGTAACAAAATCAATCAACAAACAATCAATTATTAAAATTGCAACAAAAAAACACTTTAAAATCAAGAGAACACGCGACACAGTGGCAGATTAATTAATTAATTAAGTAACAACGTTTAAGTACATACAAATGATGTAAGTACCGAGTACTGAGTACCCAGTAGTCCCCTTCCCAAAGTCCTTAGTCCTACTCCTAGTCCTAGTACGATTCCCATTCCAAGTTCGATTTCTGATTTCTGATTTCTAATATCCGATTTTCAATTTCCGATTTGTTTCGATTGTTCCAAAGGGCCCCTGCCTCAGCCCACTGCCATGACGGGGAGTCCCCGGAGCGTGTCTCAACGTTTCACCCCAAACAAATTCGGTATAGACTTGATCTTCTTCCGCGAGCAGTTCAGGTAATCCTTGTACATGTCGGAGCGCAGGTACCGCGAGTACGAGTCGCTCTTCATCAGGTGATAGACGTGCGAGGCCGCCACATCAAAGCACCAGCGATTGGGTCCGTTCGGGGAGCTGACTGCCTCGCGGGCCAGCTCCACCGACTTGGAGTCCACGTTCACCGGACAGGGGGCATCGGGAGCCAGAAACTCCTGCCAGATCTTCTGTATGGCCTCCTTGATCTCCGACTGTGGCAGCGCCTTCATCTCCTGCACCGACTCCCAGAACCTGAAGGGCGACAAAGTGAGTTTTATTTATTTGGAAATTGTGCCACCAAAAGCCTACATTTTGTAAGTACTAATGAATTAATGTCTCTGTCACTCACTTGAGGTTCTCGCCACTGTACTCCTTCTCCAAGAACTTGGTAAACTGCTCGCGTCCAATGGCATCGTTGAGCAATTCCCGCAAACTGAATGCCCAGCGCTTAACGCGTCGCACAGGAACTTCTTTGCTGTGGGGGGGGGGCACAGGGAATCAATATGCATTAGTAAAAATATTAATTTAACTATTAAATATCAGAAAACAAATTTTGGTACATTTGAGTTTTAGTGCAAATTCAAGAGCTTTAAAATCTAGAGATTGTATGCAGACTAACAGATCTAGAAGGCTTGAGAATGCTTCTAGAGCTCTCTCTCTTACTGACTTTTCAGCAAAAATTTCAATGGAATTTCAATTTATTTTGTACTGTCTCGAATTAAAAACCCATTAACTATCCTAAAACAATGCTAAAAAAAATGAAAGCTCATTGTTTTCTATATTATTATTCTATATTTATTTATTATATGTGTTATTTTCATGTCTATACTGATGGATTTATTTAAAACTCACCTATTTTTCTCCGTATCCCACATTTCGGTGCTGTCCGTTTGCCAAGGATTCGGCAGCTCCGGCGAGGTTATAAAGTAATCAAACTCATTGTACTGATCGTAGTAGGCAACCAGACTGAAAATAATACAAAATGTATAATATAATAATCAGAAAGGTTAAAGATTTAGGAGGAAAATATAACAAATTAAATATTATTTAAATTCAATTTGGTTTCAAGTCAAAGTCCAAGTCCATTCTCAGCTACTGAGTATTTTAAAATTGACTTTAATTGATTAATAAATAGTACAAAAACTGTGACAGCAAAGCTTTCCGAATTTACATGAATACATTTTAGGCTTTGTTTTGATTGATTTCAAATTTAATCCCCTTGGTTTACTGGCTTCCCAAAGTTAGCGTTTTATACTTACGCCTCGGCCGCCTTGGACACTTTGATTGTGCGCCGCTCCAGCTTCTGTTTGCGCAGGGCAATGATTCGCGTTAGTTGCTCCACGGGATTCTTGGCCAAGGAGGCGCCGGCGGAACCGGTGCCATGACTGGAGCCACCCCGCCGGTAGGCCTTTTTAATATCAATCTCGGTGGTATTAACACAGCCGGGCATTGGTCTGTGTACGTCCCAGAAGGCCCGCTCCTGTGAGTCGAGCACCTTACGCTCCAGCTTGTCCCGTTTTTTGGCCACTTTGCTCTGCGATTCGGCCTGATAAAAATTTAAATTTAAATTTGTATTAAATAAGTTAACTTTTGATCTAGGATTTCCAATAATTTATGTTTAGATTTATGTATTATTAATTTGAATTTACCTGCATAAAAATAAACTCCCATTTACGGGAGAACATCTTCTGCAACTTGGCCAGATTTTCGGCCTCGTAATCGGCCAACTCCAAACGCGTTTTGTTCTGCATTGTGCGTTTGCAGAGGTAAACGGCATAGTCCGTGTTCTCGGGCTCCCAGCAATTCGAGGGCCAAAAGTAGGGCGTCTGGAATCTGTGGCGGTTGGGAATGTAGGTTTTTAGATATAGGTTAGAGGTACAGGTTAATATTTAATGTTTATATTAATTATCACCTGTAGAAGGTGCCGTCATTCTTGACGGTCAGCGCATGGTCATCGATCGGAAAGATGTAGCCGTGAGAGCTGAGCAGGTGGGCAAAGTGCAGGGCCTCCGTCACGTCTTCCACATCAAAGTTCTTGAGGATCCAGGCCACCAAGTCCGCTCCGGTGAACACCGACGGCACCTTGCTCATGAATGCCTTCACCGTGCGCACAGCCACGCCCGTCGTCTCCGCCTGCATTTTCTCAATGATGGCCTCCATCTGCAAGTTAAAGATTAACAATAAGTTTATAATTAATGTTAATGTTAATATAAACATTATCTTGACTTAAAAATAAATATATACATATATAAATATTTTTTAAGTTAAGCTCTTATATGTTTAATGTTTACCAGATGCTTAGAATTAACTTTAAAATTATACGTTTATATCACCAAACGCATCGATCTAGACTTGTGTCTCTAGATTGTACGAAAAACGTATTAATTTAACAAGAAAGGATGTCAGAAAACATCAATAAATCGGTATTTGACCAGAATATCAATAATTAAGTTGATATTTTCACGATGTGAAGTGCCTAAAGTCTATTTTTTGTTGCTGTGTCTCTTGAAGTGAAGTGTCTCCTCTATGAAAAATCAACAAAAATCTTTGCAATCGAAGGAATTAATCATCGATAAATCCCAGTGAAGTTTGCACAGTGTCCTTTACTGCGGTAAGCCGTAGAAGCGATTGGGTCTAAAAAATCACTGCTAGTAAGTCAAAGCCAAAACTATTAATTTAAATAACAAAAACACTTTCTTATATACTTTTAATAATAAAAAAAATCATTGTTAAAATTTTCGCATAACAAAGTTTCCAAAGTTTCTATGCGAAATTTGGATTTTTCCGGACATGGCTAGATCGACTTGGCTGTTGATGCTGCAAACTTCCAACAAAAATAGTTATCATATCAAATAAATTACCTTTTTGTACACTAGGATATTGGGTGCATCTTCGTTCTTGCCGCCCCGCTGCTGCGACGCCGACGGCACTGCCAGCGTCGTTGATGACGATGGCGGCGGCTGCTGCTGCTGCTGCTGCGCCTGCGACGCCGACTGCGACTGCGACGACGACTGCTGGTGGTGATGGTGATGATGATGATTGGCATTGACCGTCAGCAGGCCGCTACTGCCGCCGCTCTGCTTGCCGCTGCCCGTTGACGCTGCCGACGCTGACGCTGCCGCTGTCGATGAGGAGGGGGTGGTGGAGGTGGTGGCGTCTGCATTCACTGTTTTCGCAGGCGGAGCAGCAGCAGTAGCAGCAGGTGGAGGAGCAGCAGGTGTTGTCGGGGCTATCGCTGTTAACGCTGCTGCTGCTGCTGCTGGCGTCGCTGCAATTTTTGGGGATGCTCCTGCTGTCGCTGCCTTGGGCGATGTGGTTACTCCTCCAATTGGATTTGATCCTCCTCCCACCTTTGTGACAGCCACTGTGGCCTCGTTCTCCACGAAAGCCACATTGTTATTGCCATTGGTCAGGGTCGTGGTGGCGGCGTCGCTGCGATGTGGAATCGCTGCCAGCGGATCGGTGCTGCTGTTGCCGCTGCAGCTACTGCTGCTGCAGTCCGCCGTGGGTGTACCTGCTGGTGGGGTGGCCGCTGCCTTTGCCACCGCCTCTGGCTCGGCCGGCGTCGCTGCTGCTGCTGCTGCTGCTGGCTGCTTGGCGGGTGCACTGCTGGCATTGGTGGCTTGTGTTTTGTCCGCCTCCGAGTTCATCGTTACCATCTTTGAAGGATCGGCCGTTGATATTCACCTTTTTCCCCCAGAGCCTTGGCTATTTTTAAACGCAGTGCCGGCTGCTTCAAACACGAAAAAAACAAGGAAAAAAATGGAAAGCGAGAGGAGCTTTTCCGGTAGTGAAGAGATGGAGGGGGTGAAGGAGGGCGGTTTGCGCTGGTGGTGTTTTTTCAGCTCAGGGAGCTATTTTCGTGTGTGCGTGTGTGTGTGTGTGTGTGTGTGTGCAAATCAATTTGTTGGCTGAGAGCTCCAAAAAGGAAACGGAAAAAGTTGTTCAGTTGCTGGCTGTCATTTTGCTTTTTTCAAGGCCATTTTTCTAGATTTTTGCCGTTCTGCAGTTTTTTATAGTTTTTCTTGCGTTTTCCTTCGTTTTCCAGGGATATTTGACTTTGCTCTTTCTTGAATTTTTCGCTTTATTTGTATATGTATGCAGGAAATTTTTCAGGAGTTATGGCAGCCTCACACACACACGCACACGCACTCGGTATTTGTTGGATATTTTTGTTGAATATTTATGCCCCGTGCTGGCTTCCTTTAATATTTTCCTTATTTTGGTTTTTCTACGATTCCTTCTATTTTTCAGCGATTTTTCAAGCGCAGTTTTTCCAACGTTTCGTGCTGTTCCTCCGCTCCTCTTTAGCCGTTTCCGCTGCTGTTGCTGTTGCTCCTTGCTCCTAGCTCCTTGCTCTCTCGCTCGCGCACTCGCCCTCTCTCACTCGAGCGCGACGTGTTTTTTACCTTTTAGCCCGTAATCATTTTACGGCCCAAAGTCAATCGGCTCCTTGGAGCTTCCTGCTGATAGTCCTTCATCGATTTTTCGTAATTCCCACCCCGAAGGCGCTCTCTCTCGGCCGCTCTCTGCCGCTCTTTTCGTCCTGCGCCAGCGCCCTTGACGTTGTTTACATCCGCCAGCTGTTGGAGTGGCCATCCTTTGTGCGGTTATCGTTTTTAAGGTTCAAATGTATCGATAAAATCGATTTCTTTTCAGAATAATGCAACTCGAATAGTTTGTGGAACAATATGTGTTTTTATTAAAATGTAAAATTATATAACTCCGTCCGAAGCGCGAAAATCGAATATATTGATATTATTGGTCCCATATAATTACATATTTTTACATTTTGCTTTATTGTCTTATTTGAAAAATAAGAATTGGCTTCTAAAACATTTATTTCGTTAACGATTACAATTACAATTACAAAAAAAAAGAATACAATTAATCCAATTAAATATAGCATATTATTCGTATGTAAAATGTACATGCATAGTTTTGTTTTTATGTTTTTATTAGTTGCATATAGGTATTTTAACTTATAGTGACCTTAGTTGTTATGGCTTTTATACAAAGTTTTGCAATGATTTTGGAAAACATTCAAAAACGAATTACAATAAATAGAAAAAAATAATACATTGTATGTGCAGGATAAAACAGACGGCTAAGGATAATCAAATAATATCCTACAGATATCCTTAAATATATATTTATATATGTGTAAATGTATATTGTTTTTTACTGCCCCTAAGACTAAGTGTATCGCTCGAATAACTACGTATATCTGAATTATCTGGCGCACACTTTATATTTATTTACATAGGTTTGAGAGTATATATATATATTTAGATGTATATGTACGTATTTATTTATGGTATAAATATGTTTGTTTGTGTGTTGCTACAAAGTCAGCAATAGGCGATATCCCGTTATCAATTGTCTTTATCGATATCGTTTTATCGAAGTCCGCTATCGATAGCAAGCGAGAGGATGGGCAACAGGACCAAATCGGGGTTTATCCTACATGACCAGCTATACGTAATGTAACTAATTGTAATTGTTCAAAGTAAAACTCAAAATAAACTCGGGCATAAAACTAGAGTGAAAATTGAATAGGTATCGATGAAATCCTGAAAATATAGGATTTTTAATCGATTTTGCTTTCCAGCTAAGAAAAGGAAATAAAAAGTAAACTAACTAATTAAATACTGGAAATAGAGCAAGTTAAAAAAGTGAAAGCTTGATTATACGTAGGAGATGAAAACTATATTTAATATAAAATGGTTATTGCATACAAATTTCGATTATATCCAGACCACAATATACGAGACCCTGTCAATAGGGGGAACCATTATCAGGCGAAAAAGTTGACGGATTTCCATTTTGCATCGATAGCGGATTGGGCTCCCTATAAATCACATGTTGACACTACGTTTATCAATGACATAGAAACCACCATTATCATGATGATGGTTGCGATAACGATTACTGTTATTATATAAAGATTCTATTGGGTCGATTGTGTGCACAAAACACCAACAAAATGACAAGTCGTAGGGCGAACTTTTAACCTAAGAACAATTTTAATCAATATTTCAAGGATATTCTTGATTTCGAAAATTGTTTTTCAATTAAAACCAAAATGATTTATTTAAAACAGTGGTCCGTATTGTGTTACAGAAAATGTTAGTTATTGTATTCAGATTCCTAATCACTTTGGTCACTTTCTGTAATGTTATGGTGTATTGTAATGAGCATTGGTGTACTGTAATTGTAAAGTGTACTGAAGTAACGATTCAATGTAATGTAAAGTATTGGTGTATATGGTGAAGTGTAATGGTATCATGGTGTATTGGTGTCATTGGTGTATTGGTGAAGTGTAATGGTGTAAATATTATGGTGTATTGTAGTGGTATAATGTAATCGTTCGGACCACTGATCTAAAGTACACATTCTGGGTATTAAATCTGTGTTGGTTCCCATTTCGGGCAGGATCCGCCCTCACTTACTCTCTGGGATAATATTACCCCACACTTGGGCCCCCTCTATGATAGGTACTTCCTACTGATGCTGCTCCCTGGAATGCCGCACTGGCCGATCCCTGTCTCGGTCTCGCTCCCTTTCCGACCACAAAGGCTGGCCACTCTGGGCCTGGTATGACAGAGGAGGTGGTGGTGGTGCCGCCAACTGGGCCTGTGGCACTAGCTCCGCCTGCGGATTGAACTGATTGTTCGTGTTGTAGTTGACCAGGATGTCGCTGGCCAGACTGTGGCCATAGTTTACGCTCCGGTCGGGATATCCCTGATTCTGCGGCTGCACCTGGATGGGCTGTGATTGCACCTGATGCGGCTTGCCGCTCCGCCAGTGCTTGTGCTGGGCCACAGGCACCAGTCGGTAGAGGGGCTCTGCGGCCGGACCACTTGGATAGCCCTGAGCGTAGTACTGCGGGTACTGGGGGGACAGCGGAAGGGGAGGTCCATGCGGGTGTCCCTGTTTGCTGCTGGGCCGCACGCGCTTAAACTGCGGCGCCGGTCGCTGCCAGAACTGCAAGGGATTCCCCTGGAGCGGAGCCGGTGGACGGAGCTGGGGATCCTCTGCAAAGTGCGGTCCAGGCGTGCTGTAAATCTGCGGCTCAAAGATCTGCTGCTGCTGTTGCTGTTGCTGCTGCTGCTGTTTGCCCACTCGGAAGTGCCGTCCAGGTAGATAGGAATCCGGCGGCGAGGCCTCCAGGCTGGGATCCAGCTGTAGCTGCTGCTTGCCCACCCTTAGGTGGCGCTGCCTCTGGCCAGGTGGCTGGTAGACAATGGCCTTGAAGGCATTCTGGTCCTGCTCGTCGGCGCTGTAGTTCACCATGGGCAGAAAGGGCTGCTTGTCAAAGTCGGGTGCCTGGTAGGGAAGCAGATATATATTACAAAGGATATAATGGTTAGCCTTAGGGACCCACCTGGAATCTCCCAGAACCGCTTCCAGCCGGCGGCGAAACTAGATTGCTCCGCAGGAGCTGTCCCAGCGAGGCCTCGTACTCGGCGTGCAGCTGCAGCTGGGCGGTCCTTGGCTTGGGCGTGATGTTGACCACGTCGGCCACGTCATTAGAAGGACTCGGCGAGGCCTTGTAGTGTTGCAGGTGCTCTCGCTGATGATGGTGATGGTGGCGCTTGGGTGGCTTGGTGGCCAGGAAGTCGTCAATGACATTGGACTTGATCGAGCCCGGCTGCCGCTTGGCCTCGAAGTACTCGTAGTATATCGGATTCGACTTGGACAGCGGCGGATCCAGCGGCGTGTCCTGGAGCGTGCTCTCCGTGGAGCTGGGCACGAACAGAAGCTGCGGCCGGGGCGTATAGTTGACCGGATAGATGGGTATGGGCACGGCCACGGGCACTGGCACTCGCTCCACATAGCTGGGCGGTGGTGGACTCTGTCTGGGCGCCGGCGGCAGGTAGGTGATGGCGTTGTATTTGGGCTTGTAGGAGGTCCTGATGGTGGGCAACGGCACCGAAGGCCTGGCCGTAGTTGTCGACGTGGTGGTGGTGGTTGTGGTGCTGCTGGTGCTGCTACTAGTCAAGGTGGTACTGCCTGAGGCAGGTGGTGGTCGCCGGGTGGTCTCCAATCGGCTGAAGTGATCTGGTGGCGGGGGAAGGACTATTCCCGGCACCAGAGGTCCCGGCGGCACTGGGTTCGAGTAGTTGCTGTTGTAGACGAAACTGTACGCCGGCGGATAGTACAGCGAGGGATCATCCTCGTCGAAATCGCTGACATTGCCCGGCACTCCCGGGGAATCTCCCGAAAGTGACCCATTCCCGTTCAGCCCGTTGATCAGCCAGGGACCCAGGAGCGGCGGATTTCTTAGCAGACCCCTGGACGGGCCCGTATCGTTGGAGTAGAGCAGCCAGGGGGCGTAGGGCGCCGGATAGACGTAGGCCGGGGCTTTCGGACGAGCTGGCTCAGGTGCTGCAGCCGGAGATTGCGCTCCCGTCCGGGCAGCAGGATGCGATGAGAGATTTTCGGCGGCGGGGCCCGCGTAGCCCTGGTGGTGGCCGGCCGCAGCGGATAGCGTTGCATTGCCAGGCGCCGGACGGAGGATCTCGAGTTGATTATCTCGGATAAGCTGCAGCGGCCCGTGCGGCTCGAGCTGCACGGGAAATGGAGGCGGCACCGCCGGATTGTCCGGCAGCTTGATCTGCCGCCCAGGCGCATCGTAGTCATCGATGGCAGGCCAGGGACCCTGCTGGTTATCCTCCACCTCCTCGTTCAGCGCTCCGCCCTTGATTACCAGCAGATGATCCTCGGCCAGCCAGATGTCCTCCTCGTTCAGGCCGCCATAGTTGCGCTCGTTGTCCAGCGGCACCTCGGAGTTGCGAGCGTAGCTCAGCACTCCCGGTCGCTTGGGCACTCGCCGGAACAGCTCCTTCTCGATCAGCCCGTACTTTCCATCCCTCACCTGGTCGGCCAGGGTCTTCTTGGCCTCGTCTTTGGGCGGCTTTTTGGCCGGAGCCTCCGCTTCCTTGCCAGAGCCGGCACTTAGCCGCAGGATGCCGTTGTCCCAGTTGTCGAAGTCGTCGGGTTCGTTAAGCAGAGCCTCGTCGTCGCCGTCGTCGTCCTGCTGCCTGAAGCTGGACCCGGGAGACGGAGACGGAAGAGGTGAATGTGGGGTTGTGGATCTGGAAGTGCTTGGAGGATGGCTGAATCTCGTAACAGCTGCTGGCGTGGTCGGTCTGGGCCTGACCGATGGCTTGGCCAGCCTGTAACTGCTGCTCGCCTTGCCCCTCAGGGAAGGGACTCTCGCCGTAGTCGTCGTTGTCGTCGTCGTCTTGGTCGTCGTCCTGGTCGTGGTTGTTCCTGGAGATGTGGTTGTAGTCCTGCTTGTCGAGGAGGAGGAGCTGTTGGCGCTCACCGCCGACACCTCGTAAGTGGAGTGGCCCTGGGCATTGTGGATGTGGCCAGCCACCAGTCTCTGGATCATGCGCGGCCTGTCAGGGATAAAAGAAATAGTCATTCGATTTGCCTGGAGAGAGGCTTGTTCCCAAGTAACTTACGTTTTCAGTGCGCCACGAGTGGAGCTGGAACTGGAAGTGGCACTGACACTGGCACTGATGCTGGTGTTATCCACAGGAACGCTGGAGTTGGTGCTGGAACTGTACAACGGCAGTGCCTGCCAGCTGCGACGAATGCTGCTGCTGCTGCTGGCACTGGCCTCGCTGTCCAGGAGCGGCGTGTCCCGAGGCTGACGCAATCCTCGCACACTCCCCCGATCCCTAGAGGATCGACCAGCAGCCTCAGCAGGCTTTCCTGCTGCTGTTGTTGTTGGTGTTTTTGCTGTGCTGCTGGTGCTGCTGGTGCTGCTGCGTCGCCGCTGCCACTGCCTAACAGTAGTCACGGGAAGCGGCGTTGTGCTGCTGCTGCTGCTGCTGCCGCTGCGAGCGCTGCTGCGACTGCGAGCTGAGCTTACTGTTGTGTCGATCGACTGCGTCGTTGGCGGTCGACGCTGGCGTGGCGCCCGCAGCGTTGGCGCCTCAGTGCTTGTCGTGGATGCCACGTTACCCAGCCCCAGGCCCAGTCCTTGACCCAGACCCTGACGCGTTCCTTCTAACTGTAAGTGTCCTTGTCCTCTGCCACCACGCTGTCGTGTCGCAGTCGCTGATGTTGTTGTCGTTGTTTTCGTTGCCGTTGTGGGCGCAGGCGTCGCTGCCGTCGTCAGCGACGTCACCGCTAGCAGAGCTATAACTATCCAGTGCAAGGTTAAGGATGCCATCTGAAAAATCAAAATGTAATACGAATAATATTAAAATATGAGCTATAATATATCTCTATTAAAACTCCTCGTATCTTAAGTATTCCTTACATTAATCTCACCAAAATCCAGCAAACAATGGCTTTAACGTGAAGGTCTAAACCACATTAGATCTGAACAGGCTCATTCAACCGTTAATCAATTGGAAATACCAAAAAAATATAAAGGAAAGACGATCACAACAGCGATTTTTGTTGTTGTTTTTGTTGTTGAGAGCACTTAATTAACATGAGTGAGCAGCAGAAAAAACAGAAACACGCTTGAAATTTTAAGCACGCGTCGTTTTATAAAAAAAAAAAAAATAAATAAAAAAAAGTCAAGGAAAAACCTGAAGTAAAAATCGTTTTTTCCAAATGCAGTTAAGCGCATCGTTGAAAAAAAAAAGGAAAGAGGAGTTTGCAGTTTCCAACAAACTCTAAGCGGTTGTTTTTCCGTCCGATTGCATAATTGAAACTATATGAAAATAACTAAATCATGAATAAACAAGGACAGGAAATTAAAAGCAATGTTTGAAATGCAATAAAAAAAAAAAGAAAAACTAAAAGAAAAATATTAATATGGGGATTTTAAAGCTATTTTGTTAGCTTCTAAACATAAAATGTAATTACTTTGTTTTACTTTTACTAAAACCCTTTTTAAAGTAATTTTTGTTTTTTACTAATTTGTTTAAAAGTATGTAGTAATAAATTATTTACAAAATTCGTAAGCCTAATTTATTTTGTAGTATTAACACTGATTTATTTCAAGTCATTTGTTGTGCCAAGTTAAGCAAGAAACCATAACAAATATTTTATGATTTACCTTAACAATTACCTCTGGAATTCAAGTCAATTAATGTATTTTTTTACAAGTGAAGTTCTTTGTTTTCTAAGAAATATTTCCCTTACATTACACCCCAATAACCATTCTATTATTTCGACTCGATTTCTATTGCTTTATTTTGCAAAGAAAAAGAGAAAAAAAAATACTTGAATGGCCCGAAAGAACTTAGGCTTGCCCACCCATCAATTTAATACAATCCAATTCAATTGCAACCCAACATTGCCCGTCACTTTCGACGCCCCGAAAATGCCAAAAGCGAAATCAAGGACAGAGCTTTGAAGAAATCGAATCATAAATAACACTTTACTTTGGCGTTTCTTATTTTTTTGTTGTTTTTTTTAAAGCTTTAACTTCATTTTCAGCTTCAACTTCGACTTCTTGTCGCTGGGCATTACTCATACGCGCCGTGGCTAATTGACCAAAAACGCGACAGGTTGAAGAGTTTTTTCTTTCGTATAATATTTTTCCTGTCGATTTTCGGAATACAGTGAGAACCTCACAAAGGGATAAAATTTATATAAATATATAAAGCATAAATTAAATATATTTTAAATTATTATGAATTATTAGTTAAATGATTGATTAAGTAATAAGTATCTCTTAAATATATTCGAAATTGTAAGTAAAGAGTAAAATAGTAGTAAATTCTTTCATAAGAAAAATTTGCAATTTGACTTAAAAAGAAACTTAAAAAATTGTTTATTATTTAACTTATTATTTAAATGTCAAAATTATATTAAATAAAATATTTTCGTGTTCTTTAATCAGTAAAGATTTATTTAAAAGAAATGTAAAGTTAATTAAATATTTAAATTTTAAATGAAATTAGAGTGATATAGCACTTGAAAGCATTTTGTTAATATCATATTTTAATTTTAGTTTTATTATTAATAAAAATACTTAGCATAATAATATAAATTGAAATTCTAAATTTCCTACTTCCTTTATCCCTAATGTCTAGGAATTATAAATTTATCCTTAGTTCACACTACCGAGTGTCCACTGTAGCTTACATTTTTTTCGGTTTTATTGGCGCCCACAAGTGCAGACGCCAAATGCTTGGACCATTTTTATTGTTGGGCGCAGTTGCCAAACCCCGAAAACAAAAAACAATGCAAAGTGCACTAGCAGAAAAAAAAGAGACTAAAAACAAAAACAAAAAAGTACCAACAACAACAACAAATAGAAACAATCAAATGGAACGTGATTCGAGACAGAAACTGAAACCGAGACCAACTAAAAACTGGACTGGGACTGGACTTTGGGCAGGAATCCGCTTTTGTGTGTCTTGTGCCTGGCGACTTGCGCCTGTCCACCGCGCTCCAATTTCTGGCTTTATTTAATTTTTATTTTGTTTTTGTCTTATTTTCATTTTCATTTTGTCCGTAGAACCAGCCACGGCAGCACAACAAAAGCAACAGCAACAGCCACGGCAACGGTAACAGCGGCTGCCAAATTGTTGTTTAGCAATCAAAAAAGAAGTTAAAACAAAAAGCGGCTGGCCGACAGCCAAAATAAAATACTCTTTAAATGTGGGATCAATGAATAGAGCAGCTTACTTTGTAAATATATTGAAAATATATAGCTAATATATCTAAGCTCTTTTTAAATGAATAGTTTAAATTTAAAAAAGCTTCTTAAAATAGAGAATACTTTTACCCAAATTAATTGTGTTGAGAGTAAAGTTTAATACTTTTTTAGACAAATA